>JAQFXW010000903.1:0-16532 GCA_034693945.1 Dendrobaena attemsi
ATTACCGTCAAATACTTACTTACTTACTTACTCAAAATGCGATCTATATCTAAATATAAAAGATACTTACTCTATCCTGTGCGACTTACCGTGTCCCATGCAACTTACCGTGTCCCATGCAACTGGCTTCTTTCTTTCTTGCGATAAATATAGCTTAGGGCAGCTACGTGATGGAACCCCGTCGGAGCTATTTTTAGAGCGTTAGCGCACGGACACCGCATCACCCCATCACCGCATCATCGATCGAAAGAACGGGAATTATTGTTTAGAATAAGAACACGAACTCGTGTAAAAAATATGTATGATCAAACCAGCGGAGTCCCATGAAGAGTCGATAGTTTATGTCACAGACGACTTTTTAGCGCCTGCTGCACTGGTTTTACAAATATTTTTGATGCACTGTCATCATTTATTCGTTCCAGAGTCTTCAGATATGTCACTGTGCCAAGTTAACAGGATCTTTAAAGCCCTTGCCTCTTTTGTTAGCACAATCTGTTCGTCTGCTCATCTAGAAGTCTTAGTTGAGGGCTGAATGAGGAATCAGGAAGTTGGACTGTTTAGCTGATTACCTGCTATGACCCTGTTGAGTTTTACTTGTGAAAGTCCAGTGCAGGTCACTTAAATTCTAGGTATTGTTTCTTCATTGCATCATTTGTTTGTTGAAGGAGTTTTACTTTGTGCGTTACGTGTTGCAAACTCAGACAGTGTTTGGCCTGGTTGTAGAGATTAATTGCTGCTGATAAACTGCTCTTTATTTTGTGGCCTTGCCAATTACCGATTACAATAGCGATTACTTGACCTTCTGACTTTCAGTGCATGAGTAATGTTCCTCCATTGACGGATTATATGCTGAGCGGTCGTTGGAGAGAGGAGCTGAACTCGGATAACCCGCTCGGGATGCACGGTGAAATTGCCACTTCTTATGCTGAGCTAATCAAAAACATGTGGTCTGGGAAGCACACGTGTTCAGCACCCCGACAGTTCAAGGTGAATGCTCAGTTTGGTTCAAATAAGTATATTTATAAGTTAACTGGAACTCAGACGAGTTTGTATAACAGGCATCAATGACATTAATTGCGAAAATTCTTGTATATCTGCCAAATGCTATTTTCACTGCATAACTGTGTTCAGTTACATCATCATTAAGTGCTTTCATTTATTAGTTATTCTTTGGTTCTTTCTCTGGGGGTTTCCTGCTGAGAGCGCTTCTGAGTAGTTATTTGTGAGAGGCGCTGTATCTAGATATGAAAAGTTTTTGCAATTTGCAGTATTTTGATATCTCTGTTACTTTTCCAGGTCTGATATGTCTCCATCCTGTACAATAATTTTAGAATTATGTAATAATAGTGAATATTTTCTTTGAATGTAATGTAATTCTGTAAAAGCTCATCAACAATAGCTTGACACACTCATTTTAGTTGCTGGAGGTACTTACAACATGCCGTGCAATTGTTCAGATACATATTCGTGCGATTTTAACTAAACTGGTTGATGATGTACTGTAGACGGCGGTGGGGCGTTTTAAGCCCGAGTTTTCCGGATACCAGCAGCAGGACTCGCAGGAACTAATGGCCTTTCTTCTCGACGGTTTGCACGAGGACCTGAATCGCATCCGGAAAAAGCCGTACATTGAGACAAAGGAGGCAGATAATCGACCGGACGAAGTAAGGCTTGCGTATACTTTTCTGGTTCATCATGCTTTATATGGTCACTGCTGTGCTGTTAGACAGGCCACACAAATATAGTCTTTGTCTTCTCTAGCAATTACTCTATGGAGAAGGAGGGCAGTATAGTGGTTAAGGCACTAGAAGAAGAATCTAAGATCAAGTGCTGTTGCCTAGCATAGGTAAACTACTAAACTCTGCCTTCTTTCACCAGGTAGCAAAGTAAAGAAGGCGCTTCGTTGTGCTAGCTCCATCGAAGCACATCGGAGCTGTAGTCAGGAGCTCCTCTGAATAGTTAAGACTATGAGAGACACTATACAAATACTCTAATTCAATGCAATACGACTGTGTTGAAAGAGAAGAGCTATAGTTTTGCGCACAGTCATTCGCTTGCAGTGCTGTATAAATGTTAAAGTGAACGTTTCTGTGTTCAGGAAGTGTCTGCGGAAGTCTGGCAGGATTACATCCGACGAAATAATTCTGTGATAGTCGACATCTTCCACGGCCTGCTCAAATCGACGCTCGTCTGTCCCGAATGTAGTAAGATTTCCGTGAAGTTCGATCCGTTCTGCTACCTGTCGCTTCCATTGCCAGTCAAGAAGGAACGCCAGATGACCGTCTTCTTTGTGCCTGTCAATTCAAAACTCAAAATACGACAGGTAATGTATGTCTGTCTTTTTGCATGACTTCTCATAGTATGAAGTGTTTGCATGACTGTGTGGGTGACTTGTGGGTCTTCAATTGGCTTGCTAAGGATTAATTTTATGGAAGTAAATTTATTGTTTAAACTGTACTGTGATTTTTTAAAATATGTACACCAAAATGCAATTAAATAAATAAATATTGATGAACAATTGACCATGCGTGAATGTTTTGAATTATAACCGCTAATCATTTAAATTTCAGAAATGATGGCCAAATATCTTATCATGACTGGTGTTTATTTTCAGTGTAAAGTGACCGTCCCGAAGATGGGTTTCATCAATGACTTGTATCAAGCAGTTTCAGCGCTAACTGGTGCCCCGCACGATCAGGTGACAGACTTTGTACTGTGTAGAATGAATTTTTCTGGGATATTCAGTTATTCACTGGCCATAGGGATAGAGATCTAGGCTTTATCTTGCTGTTTTCTGGTTTAAATCGGTTGATTCTGGTGTTTTGCATTAAAGTTCATTTTATTGGTTATATGATAGATGTGGATTACAATATAATGCAACGGTACTTTGATCTCGCCTTCCTTTCAATCAGTTCCGAAGTGCTCACTTGACAGAACATTGATGGCACAGCGCAGTTGTACTGAAGATAAAAATTCTGTGAGTGAGGAACTTGCCCAATGGCCCTACAGAGCAACTTGAGGTAGATTGGAAAGTGCAACTTTTTGGTTACACATCACCGAACAATCGGCAAACATACAATGGCTATCAGAGGAGACCAAAAATAAAGTGCAATTTGTAATCTTTATTTAGAATAGGAAAGTAATTAAAACATGCTGTAGAAAGTTCTACTTCTGGAAAGCCTGGACAAATCAGATAATTTTGAGATCATATTTACGTGGCCACCCTAGTATGGATTTGAGCTCTAGCGAGACATTTAGCACAACTACAGAAAGTCCATCACCATAAATGTACAGTTCCTTTGATTGATTAGTGATTAGATAGTTGCAGTTATAACAGCGTAGCAAAGATAATAATTATAATAATAATAATTTGTTGTGAATTTTGCTGGTATTTTCGTTCAGCTCGTGGTTGCTGATGTGTATAATCATCGATTTCACAAATTCTACTCTGCAAATGAATTGCTCAGTCACATCACAGACAGGGATGACATATTCGTGTAAGGGCCTGTCGAAATTTCCATCGTATCTGTTCTGAAAACTGTTGTAATGTGTGCCAGATGAGCAGTAGTTCTATAGAAGTTTGGTTAGAATAGAGATATAACCTCAAGGCAGTCAAAATGAATTTGTATAGAATGCGTCTTGGAAAGATCTGTAAAGCTAAAGTGAACAGTTGCATTTTTGTTTATGATGACATGACGTCTGTGTTCAGATATACATTAAGTTCTAATGATGATATTTATGAACGCTGCGCATTGCTCTACAAATCAATGAAGACTTAGTTTCCGCAAACTGTGCCAGAGTGTGCATGCTTTCGAAGTAGTTTTGATTACAGCATGTTTTTAGTTAAAACATTTGATTATTTTAGTATGTTTCCCGCATATGTATAATCTTGTGATGCAATGCCATTTGTAGCTTTGAAGTTCCTGTCAAGTCGACCGCTGATCCAGACACAGTTGTAGTACCAGTCTACATGAGAGAAGTCCGGTAGGATCTGAACTATAGTGTTGACTCGGTAACGTGTGGTCATTGGGACCATAAATGTGACCCTGCACCACAAAACCAGTCACAAGTTCAAAAATTAAATATTTTGGTATTTTACACCAATGTGTAGATGCTTCATTTACCATTCCAAAACTAATATTCTGATTTGTTATGCCTCACATACAAACGAAATTACAGAGTTTTAGACCTGACAACCTACATAAACTAGAAACTGAGAAATCTGCGATCAAAGTATTGTCTATATTCTATTTTCCATCTGAAAACAGATACAGGGCTCTTAGTAAATAATTATTTTAACACATTTAGAAATGTCAAAACAGAAATTTCTTCCACTATTTGTATTAAGTATATATTTTTCTAATTGTTTTTGCACTAATATGGATTATGACCAGTTTGACATTTTGCATCATTTTTGACAATTTGTTGCCTGATCGAATTCTGCGACATGTGACTGATTTCGTGAAAATTGGTCACAAATACATTTTAAACATCATAGTTATTTGCTCTTTCAGACATTATTTCTTCACAAGTCTGTTCAGAATTTGTTCTGGTCTCCTTTGTTCCATTAGTTCTGTTGCTGCTAATGGTAGTTAATTTATTTATAAATAAGGACACTTGAAAATGGACTAGTTAGTCATTCAATGTTAACTGTTTTAGCAACTCTATATTAGTTGTTAGTGTGCTTGTCTAATGTCTATCAACCAAATGGTTTAGGGGGGAGGGTGCTCAAGTCCAACCAGGCAGAAATATTCTTATTTGAGATTTTTGCCTCACCTGTGCTGCTAGCCAACTTGTCTAATAATGAGTACACTATCGTCAGTGGGAAGATGAAGCACAGTGTGGTAGAACGCTGGGCACCCCACCTTCATGTGAAGAAAGCTAAGAATGTGAGTTTCTTGTGCTTCATACCCATGCCTATCCGCCCCAGGATAGATTAAGGGATTTTTTTAAGTGGCTTTGTCAATTGTTTGTAGTAAGCTTACATTAATTTACCTTTGTTGCTGAACTGTTTATTTCTCAATTGCTTGCAAGTTTTCTGTTTATGGTGAATTGGTGGAATATTGGCTTATTTGGCTGTGGTTTGCTTGTTTCAGTGGAAAGCAGGGACTGGGTAATACGGGGTACTCGCAGCTCTTTGGCCAGCCGCTTCTGATCCCGTTTCCAAGAAACATCTGCAGTTTCGAGGTCATTTATAACACTCTGCTGGAGTCTATGAGGTAAGCAACTCGGTATCTGTGTTCAAGAGATGATTACTTCCCAACATTGGTGTAAATTTTGTGTTCTAACTAACTACAATGCCAGTCATTTCTGAAAGTATGATAAAAGTGAAAGAACAGATGTTGAAATTCTTGCCTGACTTGCAGTATTGTTCTTTTACTGTAGTTGAGCTGGAAGTTGTTGGCTATTTCTTCATTTAGATCTTTGTTAAGATAATTTATATAGCACGAAGCAAGAGCTAATCAGAATCTGAATACTGGTCTGTGGTGGAAATAGCAGTGTACTTTGAATCACCTACACTTGTAAAATGTGATGTGAAATTTGTATGACACATCTTGTTGAGACTCTAATGAATTAAGTGAAGTTGCTCGTAGACAAACTTAACAGCGAACGCGTACCAAAATGCACGGAAAATTGTCTTACCTCATTATTAAAGGGTTTAAAATTGTTGTTGCAGTCGATACGTGCATAGACTGGGCGAAAGTAACAGTAGTTCCTCCACTAGTCTGGATGAGGATGACTCGAGTAACTCGCTGGAAAAGCCAGGTAAATATATATTATACTGCAATCAGGACACAATGAGGAACGCATTTGTAGTTTAAATGCTTCATTCATCGTTATAAAATTACTATTGACATTGACTAGTGTGGTTCAGTCAGTGTGGATAACTGTATATGCTTTACTTGTGTATGTAAAGTGGAATTTGTTTAAACTAGAGTACTGTTTGGCAGGTGGTGCTTTAAGGAATATACTTACTATACTTACTTATCTATATAGTGCAAAAGTCATATAAAGATGGATGGTTTGTTCAACCAATAATACCCTACATGAGCTGAGTTCAGACCAGCATAGGCCAGGTTAGTTTCTAATCCTCAAATCACCTAAATTATCTATAGTTCGAAAGGACCTAGATAAAATAAAAATGTTAAGACATTTTCCCAATCGCACAGACTACGGTGCAATGTGCATAGAGGGTTTGTGATAGTCTAGTAGAGTTAATGACTGATTCAGAGGTCAGGGTTAGATCCCACAAGGGTAGAAAGATTTGATAGAATGTGACACGTTGCATTCTACCAACTAGAGATTCGATAAACAAATACTATGTTATAGAGAGTAGCAGCAACTTGGGCGACAATGATTTCAACGAGGTGGATGAACCGGACGTAGCCTTGCAGAAGTTGGCTGATTCGGAGGCAGATGGTGTCGAGATGGAGAGCAGTCCTTCTCCGGTGGAAAAGAAGAAGCAAAGGATCTTCAATCTTCGACTCGTTAATTCGTACGGTAGTGCGGACTTCGATAAAATCGTCGACGATGGAGTTCCAGTGAAATTTTCTAGTAAGACCTGGCATTGTTGTGATCAACACTATTTTAATAAATTTAGCATTGTGGTGAACAGTGGTGTTGTAGGATAGTCAAAGTCTCACGTCTGAAGCATTGCAGGTTCGATTCAGACTAGAGCCAATGTGTAGAGACCTTGAGCAAGTTCTTCATTCACTATTGCTCGAGGTGATCTGTGCATGTTAACTCCGACACACCTTTGGGCTGTAGTTGGGACCGCCTATGAGTAGTAGTAGGAGGCTTGAAAAAACTGTATAGAAAGATATGAATAAAAATAAATAAATAATACCTATGCTAACGTTTGCACTGTTTTGATTGTCCTTATTATTATTGTTCATGTTGCTGTCATTATTACACTTTTAGTTTCACCGAAACTATTATGGGTCTTCATGATTGAAAAATTATATGCAGATTTTCTAACATTCGCTGATTTTTGCCAATGTCACTCTTGGTAACATAGTACTGTGGAAAGTAATTGCATTGAGGTTTAAGTGTGGTTAGGGGATGTTAGTACTGCTGAGTGGTATTTAGATGGCACCTTAAGAATCTTCACTTTTCTTCAGTTACACTAATGTTACTAAGTTACTAATTACATTTCTCGTCTACGATAACACTAAACAGCATAACATAGGCCAGCACAAAGAGTGCCTGTGGATTTCTGAAGACGTGCTATATAAATTCACTGAATTCTCTTACAGATTAAGCACTTGACAATTCTGATCCATTATAAGGCCATGCAATGAGTCTTCTGGTATTAAAATAGTGCACCTGTTCAACCGAATGTTTCTGTGTATTTAGACAATACTTATCTGGCAGCTGACTGGTCATCCAAAGCCAAGGAACACTTCTACGACGAGAAAGAAGCCGAGGTACTTCACTGATTCTTAGTGCCATGTATGGAAATTATATACGGAGCTATTCATGTATGCAATGAATCAGAGATACTGTGAATGTGGTGTAGAGACAACCGTCTGAAGAAACAATATCAACCTTTGGAAGAGTTAACACTGAATGGGAGACTCAAGTGTTCTTCGACTGTCTCTTGTGACTGTCTAATGTGACCAGAGACATGTATCCGGTTGTCCTCCTCTTTGTTATGTTTTCTATTGTCTGCTTTTTTTAATGATGAGAGCTGTGATTTTGTGTCAGGCGTTTACTGAATCCGTGCTTCACCATCTGGCCAAACAGGATCCTCCCATTTTTTCCCTCACTCCACTGCAATGTCATGCATCTTACCGCTCTCAGTAAGAATGGTGAGGAGGCATCTGTGGTCTTTATAGGTGGAAGGGTCGGGTCGTACAGTGTACACTACGGTGGTCGATTTAAACCCGCTTTGTCGTTTTCACTTCGACTCGGCATCAGTGCTGTAGTCAGGAGAGCCTCTTGAGTTGTAAGTAAGTCAGAATAGGAGGCTCTATCTACGAATAAATGAATGAATATTTAACTAAATGGTTTCAATGGGTTTCAGCTGATATTTTCTATTGTCTGTTTTTTTAATGATGAGACCTGTGATTATTATTTGTCAGGCAATTACAGTCGACGAGAGCATGAACCAGAGACCGACGACACGAAAGACGATCCATTTGACCGACTGCCTTGACCTGTTCACTACCATGGAGAAACTCGGAGAACAGGATCCTTGGTATGTAGTCTACTTCTTCCTCTGTGCAGTCAATGCCCGCATGTGAAAGACTTCATCGCTAGGTGTATGTGACGCACAGAAACAGATGATTGATGATGATTATTTATGTTGTTAATTATTATCATGATTCTCTGATGCACGCAGAACTCGCACAGCATTCGTAAGTGCCAACTGATGATACCGATTCTGTTTTGAGGAATCCAGTCCGCACCCATGCTTATTGATATTTCAAGATTTGCCTTTTTGATTGTGGTCTCTTTTAGAACGGTCTGTGTTTGCAGACTTAGGAAGTTCACTATGGAAAATAGCTGAGTTATTTATTTGGAGATTTCTATAGCTCCTTTTCAAGTGCACTACTACTCAAAGATGCTCCCGACTGCAGCACGCGGAGAGAGAGAACTGACTACCCATCATTGTCTGTTGAGGCTTAGAAACTGAAGTCATTAACTCTTGATTCCCATAGGTGCCTTAGGGCTAGCTTAGGAGAGACTGCTCTTCTCCTTCTGTGCTAAAGTCTAAGTTCGCTCAGTTACCTATTCTGTCCGTATTGCAGAGTCATTAGGAGACCTGTTGAAAATCGCCTTTTATGTTGGTTGTGTTGTATTGATATCTTTTACTTAAACTGTCAGAAGTTATTCTGTTCCCAAAGCACGTTATCATGAGGTTCTTGTCTATTTGTTCAATCAACTTCCAGCAGATTTATATTGAATACTGAATACTCTCAGTTGTGTGAATAGCTGTATATGGTTTTAAATTGGGATGTCTTTGGTTTAAGTGTGTTGTATTTAGGAGGACTGTAGCGTCTCTAAATGTTGCTTGCATTACACAATAGAGCAGAGCTTTATAACACACTGTATTCCCATACGCATTACTAGTTGACAGTGCTTTCATCCTTAACAGTACATGGGGTGGTGTCACTATGTGTGGCATGTAATTAGGATTAGGATTTACTTTCCTGGTGTCATACGTTGCAACGTTGTCCTGTTAGGGAGTTGAGGGAGTTGCAAGAGGATGATGTGTGGGATGCTAGGAGTAACACGTGGTATGAATTCAATGTTGTTCCTTGTTGCAGTTTGTGTGCGGATTGATTAAGAATACTGTTCGTAGGTTTACTATTAATTTCTTGTACTTTGCGCAAAACTAGCAAAGTGCATCATAAGAATTTCCATTTCTTTGAAGTCTTATCAACGTTTAGGTGCCAAGTTTGTAAACACAATCGGTTTTCTTTGTAACATATTTCTTTAATTCTTATTTATTGTTAAAGATTTAACCTGGTATTACTGCTAAACATGTTATTTTATTTTATTCTTACTACTTACCCTTGATTACAATTTTACATATTACAAGTAGTTGTGAAAAGTTCTTAGTTATAACTAATTAATTCTTGTAATGTTTTTAATCAACATCTTTTTACTTGTTTACTAAATTTAAATACAAATCTGAACTGAAGTGAAGTTAGTCACTTAACGGGAGGAGAAGAGCAGTTAGGTAGGCAAGTGTTTTGAAAATCAGCGAGAAATTCAGTGAAGTTTGAGACACACTTGTTATAGAAAGACATGATACCCTGCACACTCCAGATCCTTCTTATATGTGCTTGACTGATATTTAGTTGCCTTAATTTGAACCTTTCATGGCCAGAGTTATTAGTTTATTGTGCATTTTAGTATTATGCACTTCCTTAATTTGTTAAAGTTTGCCTCGTGTATTTTTAATTTTTACTGAACAGCGTATGCTACTGACTGTTTTTATGATAGTGCTCCACCAGTCTACTTCATGATGGCTAAAAGTGGCACAGATCAGTGTGTTATTATAAGGTATAAGGCACGCTACACTGTTTCTTTTCAGGTATCATTGCAGTTAAACCTAGACAGTCTTGCTCTTTTTAAGATTTACTTTCATCTCTGCATTTTATAATGGTCTGTATGTTTTCGGTTTAGGTACTGTCCTGTCTGTAAAAAGCACCAGCAAGCGACGAAGAAATTTGACATCTGGAGCCTGCCAAACATTTTGGTTATTCACTTGAAACGCTTCTCGTACAGTCGCTATTGGAGAGATAAACTGGATACGTTCATAGACTACCCCGTGAGGTATGGCATGCCAAAGAACTTCTGTGTCTTTATTAACTGACTGACGGTTTAGAATAGACACGCCAAAAGACTGGCAGAATCGCTTCGTGTTATTCAATGAAACAGTCCTAGTCAAGAGGCTGTGGTGTCTGTCAGGCCACTGGTAAATTGGTGCTCTATTTTATATTCACTGATGGTGACTAAACAATGTTTTCTCTGTACCTTCACTAATTGATAACTTATTATGCTTCACTATAATATTTGTTATTAGTTAGTTCTAAGTCTTAATTCTTACCACAATGTTTAGCACCGTTTATTGAAATTGAGCAGTATAAAGACCATTGACATAGTTAGAAAAAATTGAGTTGAAATGTTTCATATTAGACTTCTATAGAGGACACAAGGGATAAGAAATCTTTCCCGGTAGCCTTGTCCTACATATTGCAACTGATCATATACCAAAACGCAGCAGATGACGTCTCTCACGCATCATACCCATGGCCACCTCTGGTCTAGCTCAAGAAACTAATCATCTCTAGTCTCTAGATGGTGAACAGACGGAATACAGGGCATTTATGATCATGTATTATTCAGTATCCTGCTGTGTAAGGTGAATGGCTATTTTCAATTTCATGGCTTTGTGATTGTTAATTCTGCTTTCGTTTCTTTGATGCAGAAACCTCGACATGTCACGCTTCGTCATCAATCCGAATCAAGGCCCTGCACTGTACGACCTCATTGCAGTTTCAAACCATTACGGAGGAATGGGCGGAGGACACTGTACGTTGCATCTCTCACTTTTCACAAGTTACTATGCATGCAATTCTGCATATATATGCGTAATTGCATATGCACGTTATTTATATGCACATGATGTGAAAATTCACCAAAGAATGCATGACATAGAAGATCACAGCAGGATACTGTTTGCCTCATGCCACTTTCTAGTGTATACTTTCACTTAACGAGTACGTCGAGTAGCCATGACACGGGAATGTAGCGGACATTAGTGACATTGTAGCGCTTCACATGCAAATTTGTGTTTTAGATTTATCTTTTAATTAAGTCTGCTGACAATGTTTGTTTTGTTTACGTTGTTTATTTGGGAACTCTGATCTTAAATGTAAAATGAACATTAGTCTTTGTTTTTTGCCTTCTCTGTGTTTTATTTGGTTTGCATTTTACTTGCTTTCCAGACACGGCCTATGCAAAGAACAAGGATGCCAATCAGTGGTTCTACTTCGACGACTCCAGCGTCTCTCAGTCCAACGAGGAATCTGTTGTAGTACGTTTCTCATTTCTCATTCAGTTATTCATTACAAACATTTCATATAGCATCTCTTCAAGAGGGACTACTCAGAGGCACTCCCAAACCCAGCACAGGCAAATAGAATGATAACAGTTACAGCTAGAGTAGAAAATGCTACATGAGCAGATTCCGTCGTTGAAAAGTGATTATTTGTAAATTAGGCGATAAGTTTAGGGTAGTTTCATGAAAGATTCACAGATAAATCATCGAAACGTTTTTAAAATCGGATGTTGATTTCAGTTGATGTACTGCATGTGTCCCAAACACATGTGGTCAGTTCTGTTGCACATTGTCTTGCTAAGGAATATGGATCGCAGGCAGTGACTAATAATCTTGGACAAAAGTAGGTATGGTAGTGGAATGACTCAAGCTAACATCCCAGGCCTTTCACGAGATATTGATCTAGATTGCAGTATGCAACTGCTTATAACAATTGAGGCCCTTATTTTATTTTATAGTGATTGTACTCTTAAATCTTTGACACGTTGGTCAAAAATAAATCTGGCTGGTTAACTCTGATTAAAATTGAAAAAATGACCGAAAAACAACTGTTAATGTTCTCATCATAGGCTACTTTATTGATTTGAACTTTTACTGTTTGCACTTTTCTGTGAATAGTTGTTTGGTATGTAATTTTTATTTATTTTTCATTATTTGATAACTCTTCGTATTTAATAGTGTTTACTTTGGTTTTCTAAACAGTTTGTGGAGAGAGACAATTAATAAGTGGTTATTGTGTTTCTGTTTTTAGACAAAAGCCGGCTACGTTCTCGTTTACCAACTTCAGACGGTTGGATCTAACAAGCTCGGTGCGAGCAAGCCATCAACTGTAACCAGAAACGACGTTGTAGCCATTGACGATGCTGCTGAGAACCATTCTGTTCTGGCTGGCAACGAGGTCGACATGGACTGATAGACATTCGAATCGAGCATTTGGCATATGCTGTAAATTAGGCAGATTTTCAGTTTTACTAACTAATTCACTATGTTCTACAGAATAAACCAGGTTCTTCTGGAAAGTCAAAAACAAAGATTTGAACATTTATAAAGACATAAAGTAAACAACGTATAAGCTGCTACTATAGTTGCAGCATTCACACCTCAAAGTTATTTTATTTTACTTCTTGCAAATGTTTATCCATACTTGTGAAGAGTATATTTGTGTTGAAACCCTTAAATTTCATTGTTAAAAATACAATTGCTGGTAGTGACATTTAAATTAGCACTTCTGTCTTGAACCACATGTGAGGTGTTTCTTATTACCTCGAGAATTTAATGGTATAGCAAGCGTTTGTTTCTTCTGATCGACTTATTTTGATTTTTTAGTTTAAACATTTAAACTACATAAATTCTAATATTAGAAACTGAAGCTGTTTCTATGTCTGTCGCAACAAAATAATTATACAGGCATGCGTTGATTTCTTTCTTTACCGTATTGCACAAAATTGATTTTATGACACTTGTATCTCTCGAGCTCCTGAAGTAACACGAAAACAAATTGACACGAAATTGTCCCTGCTTTCTTGAGCATAGTGTTGCAAGCTTTTTATGCAGATTATTGCTGTAATTATTATTATTATTACATGTAGTAAATAGATATTTTTGTATTGCAAGTTTTAAAGTAAGCGTGTCTCGGTAGAACACATAAAGGGTTTGAACGCTTACCATCGTCTGAAATCTTACCTTCGACGCAGTATGCCATGGTTTCATATCATCCTGTCAAACTGCTTAAACAATCCACTCCCTAACTTGAACAATCCCGGCCACAATGTCACGTTGTGCTGGAATTTCGTGTATGTACATAATTTGTGGATGTTCATGCCATTAACCATTTGATGTCGAATAAGTTATTTTCTCGTTTCTAAATTCTTAATTGAAAGTGACTTGTATGTACACATTTGTGGAAAAGGGACACAGTTTAGCAAACATCGTTTGACGCATTTATGTATGTAGACATTTACATATGGTGGAAACTTTTAAAAACCTTGAAACCTGTATTAATATGAACAGTCGTTCAGTTTGGTTAATTCTTTCTGCTCTTGGTACTCGGCTTATTGCTTATCAGATACTGTTTATTATGCGCATGTCTGGTATTTCCACACATTTTCTGGTTGAATTACATTAAAAACGCTATCTAGTACTAATTATATCTAGAGCAAATAGAAATGTGTAAATTTAGAACGTGCAAACTGCAATAGAAACACGGCAAATAACCCCATTCATCCACATTCAAGAACTTTCTCAGTGGCATTCATGCCCAGCCATGATGAAAAATAATTTGTGGAAATTTGTAGGCAAACATTAAAGAGAATATTTGGTTGATTACTGAAGCTTTGTCCCTCTAGCAGAATTAAACATTTCTCTTGTTGGCATTGTTGACAACTGTATATTTGTCACAAACTTTCATGTAAATGTCTTAAAAGTCTCAATTGTTTTCAACACATTTTGACAATAACTGTTTATTCCGTGTTCTTTATATGACAACTTCAAAACAATACAAGTGATACAGATGCATTTTACATGACAAATAATTCTGAACAATTGGGAAATGCTCAGTCTCGTTATAAATTACATAAAAATTGAGCAAGTCGCAGCGTTACTGCTTAATAAAGTTGGCTTCAAAGATTTCTTATGACAAAGCAGAAGAATTGGCTAATAAATAAAATACTTGTCAATAGAAGCATACCAAAAGTATTTCTGCATACCGATAAAATGACTGGAATATTTCAAAGTACACGTCATCAGAGTAAATAATGAAAAAATCAATCAATCGCAATTTGTATAGCACCCCTTCAAGATCCCTACTCAGAGGCGCTCCCGACCCAGAGGCCAAGCGGAAAAATTCAGTTTTCAGCAACTGGTGAAAGTGAGTGCATGCACCGCAATGTAGTGAAGAACTGCCCGAAAACGAATGAAATTAAGTCCAGATGGCCCGATCGGTGTTAACACGTCAAAACGCACACCCACTATACAATTATACATGCGCATATGATGACTGCAAGTTATTTGGAAGTCAATGCTTGTCTCTTCAGTTTCTATTATGATCTTAGCAAACCACACCAATGCATTGGTAAATATGGTATTACCATCCCTAAAATGTGCTGCAATTACCATGCCTACTAATCATAATTATAAAACTAATGTACATGTTTTGCAATTTAGTTCGTACGGTACCAAATTCCAAAACCCCACTAATACAATTTTGCCTGATTTGTTGAGAGCCTTAATTTGTAATAGAAACGTTTTGTAGCATCTTTGAAAGCCATATTTAATGTAAGACCATGATCAACAAAACCACGATAAACGATAAGTGGCATCAGAAAATGCCATAAATGTTAACATTATCATGGGACAACACATGGGACGACTATGGCTCATTCTCGCTCCTTTGATTCTATTGGCCCCTCTCTGTGGAATGCACTATGTAATGTAATGTAAATACGACGATTTGTATAGCACCGTTAGGGTGCTTTGCAAGTCTACAATAATTGTCATCACACACTTACTCTTCAGTCAGATCTGTCTAATAGGTGAAACTTTAACTCTTTCTTAAATGTGTGTAAGGAGTTTTCTTCCTGTAAGTGTACTTTAATCTGTAGCCATAAATAGCCACAGGTCATTTCTGGTCTTCAAAATACACTACGCAGGTCTGAGCTCCTAGCATGTCGGTCAGAAAACAGGTTCAAAGCATAAGTAATCTCTGTCAATGACATAGAGAAGTGCATAACCTACTTTCGGCTGGTCTGCCTATTGCGGCGATAGCAGTTGTAGTGACTTGTCTTCGTACCGCTTGGCCACTGTCCTTGTACGATTCAGAAGAACTTATATCGGCTGCAAAGTCAACCAAACTTCCGCTAAGATTTAATTCTATGCGGGATACAATACCATCAAGAAAGATTAGCTAAAACCTGCTAGCAATAGCTAAAGTGAAAACCTGCTTGCAAAATCATAAAATAATACTAAAGCACAGCTTTACTTGATAACTCGTAACTATTGATAAAAATATTAAAAATATATGATTATACTAATTCTCAGAGGCGTAGCCAGAAACTGATTTGGGGGGGTTTCGAAATTTTTTATTTGGAAGTCACTGAAAAAGGAAAAAGCTGATGACTTTTTTTAATCATTCACCATAATTTTCTGCTAAATTAACTTTTTCATACCTAAAAAAAGTTGTTTAAACATTTTGGGAATTTACCTAAAAAAATACATGGACAAAAATTATTTTGGGGTTTAAACCCGTAAACCCCCCCTAAATACGCCCCTGCTAATTCTTATAATAGTATCGATTGTATAGCTTAAACAAATAATTAAAACATTAATTAAAATAGCTCATCTATACACTCTCTGCTTCAGAAAATGTTTTATTAATTCCTACATGTCATATCAATCTCTGACAAAGCGCAATAATTATTTATACGATTACCGCCAAGTTATCCATACCGATGTCACACATTGGTCCATGGTATCCTTTGTCACAATCGCATTTGTACTTCATGCCGTCCAGAGGGTGACACCTGCCGTTCCTACATCCATTCATTTCGCAAGGGTCGTTGCCCGAACAGCCGGGAAGCACCTTGAAATTCATCGTTGCACTCGTAAAATCAAACATTCGCCCGTTGATGAAGACTTTCTTGAAACATCCTGTAAATATAACACATATGCAAATGTCTATACAATGTACAGAGAGCCAGGTGCCTTTCAATATCGAATTACAAGAACCTCACTACAATCATAACCAACATAGTGGACGTGGTAGTGTAGTGTGGGACGTGGTAGTGTAGTGGTGAAGGTTGCCGCCTTGCAACCGAAGGGTTGTGGGTTCGAATCCCACCCCTGCGTAAGGACCTTTAGCAAGTCCTTCACTCACAATTGCTTCTGCGTGTAAAGCTCCGACACACCTGCGGGCTGTAGTCGGGACCGCCTCTGAGTAGTAGTGGTCTGTAAGAGGCGGTAT
>JAQFXW010000904.1:0-16531 GCA_034693945.1 Dendrobaena attemsi
CATACATACATTCGTAATTTACATACATATACACATTCATCCCATAGTAGATCCGGTAAGTAACAGTTTAAGCTTATACAATACGCTGCGTTCAATGTTAGTACATCGATTGTAACGGTGTGACTGACCATCACCTCGCCTGCTAATATATGCAGTCATAAACAGGGAACCGATGACCAGGGGGCTCTTATGGAGACCCTGGCGTCCACTGTAGTCCACTGCGTTCCACCGAACTGCCTCCGATTTCAGATTCTGGTCAGCGGAGGTTTGGTCAGTCTAAAGCGGGCGATTTTCACGAGCAAGACTAATTTATTATTGATGGCTGACAGCAGATGATAAAGCTATCGAAACATCTGACATCGTCGACAGTGGACGATGACGCTCTCGCTTCCTCTCCAAAACTCACCTTAACATCAATCCTTCGCAGTTGTCATTTGTTATTATTTATTTATTTATTTCTATTTTTAAGTTTACTCCTATTCAAAGGCGGGCCTGACTACAGCCCAAAGGTGTGTCAGAGTTAGAGCAATTGTGAGTGAAGGGTTTGCTCAAGGTCCATATACGCAATGAATTGGGTCCGAATCGAACCCGCGACCCTTTAGACGCCAGGCGGCGACTATCGCCACCACACCTCACCATACAGATCTCAACTTGCCTCCTTCCTGAGTCACTCCTTCTTTCTTTATAAACTTAGACTTTTTCCAGCTTTCGTTAAACGTAATACTAATCTTGAAATTTCTATAGCACTATACTGCAAAGCTACGTTCAGAGCACCTTCTTATTCACAAAGCATATCGTGTTGCCAGAATGTGTGTACAAAGATTGGCGCCCTTGACTGCCTGCTCTCCCTTGTCCACTTTTCTTTCCCAGCTTCCTGCATGCAAGCCATCTCCTTCAAAGTATTTTTTAAAAATGCCCTATAGGAGCCTGACAGGTGTTCCTTCATTTCCTCAAGTCGATTGTTGCAAACTTTCCTCCGAGTTTGCACTTATAGAAATCTGCTATAATGAATATGGACAATTTCATTTAGCCTTTACTTTTGAAGAAAACTCCACAAAGCTAGCTGTTTACCCTATGATGTAGGCTATATGAGAAAGTAAGAATGACTCTGGATAGCATTATTTGTGGTCTTCAGTTGTAGGGCAAAATAAGATTCAGCTGAAGGACGAGATGGTTCACTTCACAGGTTGCATGACAGCTCGACCGGTTCTCGGCTGATGGACCTCTTTCTCTGCAGTGCAAGTGCTACACTGTTTCCTTCACTGTCATTTCCAGGTGTATTCAATCTACTCTTATACCCTTCCTTCAGTCTTGCTGCATATCACTGTCGATGCCTGCTCTGTCTACCGCGTATGTCTGCTTCCCTCTGTTTGTCTGAACTGATCTGAACTCATGTGTCTGTCATTCGTTGCCTTTATCATTCTATGCGATCCCTTTCCCTCTCCTCTACTCTATTCATCGATCTGTCTATATAGCTGTCTAAGTGTCTGTCTTTGTATTACCCTGTCTGCTTCTATCTCTCCTTCCTCCGCTGTGTGCCTCTTCCCTTCTCTGATGAATGCTGATGCTGCCGAATCTCCCAACATACATATATCTCTTAGACTCTTATCCGTTCTCTGCTCTGTCTACTCAATTGTGTCTCTACGTGGCACTCTAGTATCTCTTCTGCTCCTTGTCCCCGCGTTTATCTACTATCATCATCCGTCTGTCTATTTGTCTGTCTCTGTCCGTGTATCTCCCCTTCCCTTGCATCCATCCATCCCAATCCACAGTAATCTCAATCCTTCTCCGCTGCTCCGGCGTTTCCTTAATTTCCTCGGACCATTCCCCGTCGCATCCCCTCTGCGCTTGACTGCGGGGTCATCAGGGGAATGAAGGCGGAAGGAAGGAAGACCATAGTCTGCCTGTGGCCATCGACGGATATGGAAGACATTCCACCCAGCAGAGATTCTGGAATCGCCCAACAACTGCTCCATTATAATCAAAAGCGCCCTCATGGGTCGCGTGCTCTTCCTCTTTGCTCTTCATGGCCCAAGTCCATCTTTCCTGTGTATATTTTATTTAATCCTTCTTCGCCTTTATGCCAAATCGTTATTCACTTCTTCATCTTTGTACGTATACCGCCTGACCCTACTGCCCTACATTCCCCCCTCTTCTTTGTATCGTTTTATGGTTAATCTTCTTCTTCTTCTTCTTAACCTTTTCCTCGATATATATAAGCCTACTGTAGATACTGTAGTTATCTTCCCTTCCAACGATTGACATGCAATTCATTCTCTGTATCTCTGACTGCCTTCTCTGCTCCTATTCCATTCTCCAATACCTCCTTCCTTCTTTCTTTCCTATTCGTTTACCCTGATAATCTTCCCTAGATCTGGCTTCTTCATCCTCTGTGTCTTCTTCTACTCTGCATGTAGCTAATAGCATACCCTATTTAAAACAATGTAGACCACTTTTTAAAAAAATTTAAAAACCATTTCTTAAGATTATATCGATTAGCAAAACCACTTAAAATTAACTTTAACAGAATGCATGTGCAATGAGAGAATCACTCTGAAGATGGCCTTTCTTGCAATAACATATTTTCTTAAAACATTGTTTGTAGACCAGAGTGCGGTTAGAGAACTGGTTTGATAAAATAATATACTTACTTACTTACTTCTGTTTTTATTCTATTTTGATTTTTCAGTTCATCATCATTATCAACACCATCATCATCACCATCATCATCATCATCATCATCATCATCATCATTATCAACACTACCAACGATATCATTCTCCTTATCTTGAGCACTTTCTTCCTGCTCCTCTGATCATCCTATTGATAGCGTTGAGAAGCTCAACATGCCAGATGTCAAAATCGAGTCAGAAGCGTCTTTCTTCTCTTCCTTCGTCTCCTCTTCTACTGCTTCAACACTCCTCCTCCGCCTCCTCCTACTCCTCCACTTCCTCCTCCTCCTCGTCATTATACTTTTCTTTTCCGTTTCCATCCATCCTCCTTCAAGCCGGGCAGTGTCCTCAATGTCCTCCGCAGCCCGTCATCCACTGGGAGATCTTCAACCGAACTGATAACGTCCTAAATGGTCCGTTTCCGGATTTTCCGAATCCTCGATGCCTGTTGGGTACGAAAGACAAGGCGCTTTGCTTGGCGGTGCATGCACTAGAAAGCACGGGGGGTTGTGGCCACAAAGATAGCGCGTGCTCGATCAAATAGGCGCCAAATAAGCTACAGCACTTTACGACAGTTGGGGGGGAGATGTGCATGCTGAGTATATGAGATATATTAATAGTCGTCGATTTGGTAGAACAAAGAAGGGGTGTGGGCCGCAAGCGTCAAGCGGTGCGTGACGATATGAACCGCTTTGGCGCTTTATCGTGACGAGATAATCGCAGAGTTTCTCGATCTTTTTGGCTTTTAACCGTTGACTTTTGACCTTAGACACATTGAACCTAAGCTTACAATACATGCTGGCTAAAAATTAATTAAACGAAGCAAAAATCGAGCTATTTTAAGTAGACCTATTCCTGTACACAATAATTTATCATATGAATAGATATCCCAAATGCATTAGCAATCACGAGGTGTAGTCTTACGTCTAGCGTTTTTAAAAGTCTTGAGAAAGATCGTTTGAAACATTAGGCTGATGCAACTGGCATTTTGCCTATCACTTTCACAGTGTGGCAAAATGTAAGCTCTCCCTTTTCTCTTTCTGGCTAAATATTATCAAGTCAGTTTAAGGGGGTTTCAAAATATAAACGCTGAGTGGAGCCAAGTGCAGCTGCACGTGCATGCAGCTGCCGAGAAGTGCTCCAATAGAGAGAGACGTCCAAGGCATTGCTCGTCTTTGCCGCCGGGGCTTTATATTGTATTCCGAATATTCATCGCCTCAGCGGACAAGATATGCGAAGAGGTCACGACTTCTTTATACGTCATTCCTTTGCGTCAATGAACTCGAAAATCCAGATTCTCTGAGCAGCTATATCTCGCTCCTGCAGTTTCGATAGCTGTTCGGCTCACTGCATAATTCAGTGAAAAACAAACACTGCAGTGACTGCACTCCAGTCTCCTTGTTCAGCTCACATGCATAAATAGTACTGTTATATATATTCCCAATAAACTTAATACACATAAATACACACACAGATACACATATATATTATATGACAATATATGTACGTGTCTCATCATTGGTTTATTTGTTTCTTCTATGCTGTCTTGTTTCTTCTTTTCGGCGTCTATCAGTTTATCTACTTCTACCATCTAACTTGCTGCATCATTCCTTCATCCCATTCTAGTCAAACGTAACTTATTCTCTATCCATCAATTCATTCATCCATCCGTTCAGCCATTCGCCAATCAATCCATCGTTCAAGTCTATTCAACCCATCCATCAATCAATTCATCTATCCATCTATTACCCAGCCATTCATCCCGCCATCCGTCTTCTTATTGTGCTTTCTACATACGTATCTATAATTCTATATGCCTACATACTTACCTACTTTCTGCGATCTTGCTTTCCAACATAATGTATAATAATGATAGCGTTCTACGTGTCAGATGCACAGTATCAACTTGATCCACATTGGCATAATTATGGATATAAATGTGTACTTTTATGATTCTTGACCTCTCCCAATTCAACGTTTTCCTCTGAGTCTATGTTTTATGATCTGGGTATACTATAACACTTTATCGAAGGACCTATAGAAGAAGTTGGACGACGTCGATGGAAGAATAACAATGGAGAAATCTCGCATGAATGAAACCAATGGAGGTGACGTTCAAGAAGAAAAATTATATGGAGCTGAAAAATACTGAAAGAGAAGATATTATCAGAGATACAACAATGGTTGATAAAAGATGTCTATAGGATAGACACAATCAGAGGCTGATAGAGAGAATGGATGGACAATGTGCCGAAGCAGTAAAGAATGGTAACTGAATATTAGGCATGAGAAAAAGGAACAATTTATAGTCACCAGAGACCAGGAATACAATACAGAGATTGTAGGGGCCCACAAATGACTTATAGGCTAGACCATAATATAGTTAGAATACTGCATACAGAATTGCATATAACTGAAACAAGACATTGAAAACTGGAGAAAATGTTAAGAAGGAAGAGCTACAATTAAATGAGGATACAAGGACTTGAGCTTTGAGGAAGGATTGAAAAATAATTATAGACTATAAGAGCGCTGAAGATAAAGGGGAGTAGAGAAGATTTAATCGAAGCTTGTAAGAGTACTACTTTATTGAAGCATTATACTGCAATATTGGGAGAGGTTCTTTGAACTATAGCATCGGTCAATTTAAAGCAACTCGGGGACATAGGTAGGCCATACCGGCCTATATTGTTTAGGGTATCCAGAGGAACAATTAGGCCCTAAGCATATCGTCTTCAGTGCAACAGTAATCGAATCTTTGAATGATCTGGATGATAGTTCTGTGGATACTGTCACCTCCGTTAAGGTCAAGATAGGAAAATTAGGCTATTAAGCATTCCTGGTTAATTTCAGTGGTTTTGACACAGATTACACACGTCTTCGAAAGCACATATAGAACCTTTGAAATTCATGTAATGTAATATAACCAGATATTCACATGTGAGTGCAGTTAACAGTTATTTGTTTACCACACACTAGCCATGTAAACTGCATCATGTTGCTTAGTCAAGGCATTTACTTTCTGCTGTAGGTATTCAGTTTGATGAATTACTATTTTATCGTTCCTTGTCAACGGGATCCAAATCCCAATCTGCATGGGACTCTTTTTCATAGCTTTCTTGTTGCATTTTACTACCTTCATACATGTAGGCTACAACATTATGCATGTGGTCATGCATTGCGTCTGTGCATTGACAGAAAATTTTCATAGAATTGGCAAGTGTCTATTATAGTTCGTTGCATGATTTGGTCGTCGACAGAGACCCCGAACAGCAGGTGGCGCTAGAGTCTAGTTCTACAACGCATGCCATCTGCGACGCCCGCCAAATCACGAGAGAATTGCTGGTGCGACCAGGTGCGTGCTGGACGACGCCGGAAGTGATGGTTAGAAGGGAACCATACGTTGGGAATAGATGGAGTGGGGGGGAGGATGACAGAGCAGAGGTCTTAACCTAATTCAAAAGCAGATCTGATTCAAATGGATCTCGTAGACATGCATGCAATGACCAGAACAGACGGGGAGCGATCGAGCGATGGACAGGCGTATACATGGCAAAGACGATGATGGTAATTGTAACTTTATATAGCGCCATTTCAACAGACTCGTCAGAGGCGCACATACCAACGAATTAGACAGATAGACACACAGACTAGGACAGAGACGTAGACTCATAATGGGTGAGTGTTTCGCAGACGAATTGAGGTCGAGAATGAGTGATCTGCCTGTAAAATAGACAGTGTCATGTGCAACGTGCAGTCGTGCATACAGTAGGTGAGTGTATGTGTGTTTGTGTGCAAGACAGCATCCAGAAAGACAGGCAGAGAAGGAGAGCAATGCAAGGGAAAACGTGAACAGACAAAGCGAAGCATTCAGCGAGTTAAATGTGTAGATATTAGATAGACAGATGCATAGTGTGCACTGCAGTACACGTATACAGACAGATATAGCCAGAAAGAAATGTATATAGAAACAGAGAGAAAGAGAAACAGTGGAATAAGGCGAACACAGTAGACGCAGATAAAGTCAAATCTGGAGAATACATTACCGAATCAAACGGACGTCCATAAAAGAGATAAAAGAAGAGAAGAGCGAAAGACAGGGGACCCGTCCGACTGATTGCATAATGGATGAAACCGTGAGCTGTATATTTTTGACCAGGCACGGCTTCCGCTCCGGCGCCTCTTTTCAAGAAGCTGTTGAGACTCCGCTGCGATGGCTGCATGGACGACGACTGCAGAGGAGGCAGAGGAGGCGGTGGAGGCGACCACGCCACCAATGGACAGAGTCTCTTGTCCTCGGAGCCGTTCATTTGCAGTGATGAAGTGCATCGGTTGGAAATTAAATAATCTTGTTTGTTGGAGAGAAAAATGAAGGCTGTGTGGCGGAGCCATCTAGAAAGCCATCTAGATCGTTTAGCGCTGAAGGCGCTGCATTGCTAATTAGATTACTATGGTGCTAATGGCACTCTCTCTCCATAAATATATATATATATATATTATATATATAGATGGATGTGTACACGTGTGTGTAGATTCTGCCCTCCGGTTAAGAATCCACGACACACCTGCTAACCTTGAGATAGGCGTATGAATAATTTGCATGATGGAAAATTTAATGTTTCATATCTTCTAGTAGAGTTAGATAATTATTAGATATCTGGACGAACAGAAAACTTAATTATCGAGAGCTATAGAGGCACACCGTTGCAATGACAAAAAAGTAGAGGCACTCATAGACACGCCAGCAAATATTCAGGAATGTAGGCGAATGCATTGACAGCCAAACAGAGCAGAGAGACAAACAGTTAATCATCTGCTAATGGACAGTACAGACCAATGAGGACCAACGAGGTGAAGACTTGGATTTACGCAAACAGGAAGAGAGACGAAGATCAATCTAGGAATTGGGAACGTCACATAGGCAGACAAACGGATAGACGAATTGTTACAAACAGACAGACAATAGGACAGATAGACAGACAAATGATGGACGCGTGGCTTATTCTAGACGATAAAGACACAGAGGAACAGATAGACAGTTAGAAGCACAGACAGAAAAGCAGACAGAGGAATAGACAGTAAGGCAAGCAGACGGCATAACGGTGAAACCCACCCAGGCGAAGGCAAAACCTGGTTCGATATAGAGATTCTGTAAAAATCTGTGACGAGTGTTTTAGACAACTGACCGTCGTTTCCAGATGAGCGGCGGATGATGTATCAACGGAGGCTGCTGCTGCTGCTGCTGGCACCTGCTGATAAATGCTCCGGAAGATGATGATATTGGTGATGATATGTTTTCAAAAACTGTCTCTGCTTAAACGGAAGCTAGCGAGCATTTCGACAGATTTGAAGCAGACATAGATCTGCTGATGATCTCGCTTCTTCAAGGTTCATCGATGGACTGACGGAGCAGAGAGAGCAGGTTGTTAGGGTGGCTGGGTTAGGACCAAGTGGGAGGTAGAGTGCGTATACTGGTATGGGTTGACGATGATGCACAGGGGCTGTCAATAATTATGGGGGCGAACGGCGGGTGGGTGGACTGACGGACGAATCAAAGCGTTCATAATTGGACCTGACAATAGGAAAGGCCAGTCAGTGTCAGTTCGACAGACAGCAGAGCCTGACCAGCGTCTATTACCCTGTCCCCGTGTCAGTCGGTGTCTCTGTCTGTCCTTCTACATATAGGTGCGTCTGTTTGCCTACAGGCTATTAGGCCTATGTCTGGGAAATGTACACGTCCGTGTGTATGGCTATCTACTGTTCCATGGCTGTTCGTCTGTGTACATGTATCAGTCTGTCCATCAGACTCTCCCACTGCCTGTCAATCATTTTGTCTGTCAATCAATCAGTTGAATCTCATTGTCTCTTCAGGTCTGCATGTGAGTTGCTATCAATATTAATTCTATCAATTTGCCTCTGTATGATTGCGTCTGTCTGGCCCTCTGTCACCCTGTCTATGTGTCTGAGCCGCTGTAAATCAGAGACACGGATTGGAGATGGGGATACGAAGATGGTTGTCTCTACCATCCCCAGGAGTCACGTGCTCACTCTTGTGACACCCGTGGTCGCCAGAAGGCGTGTCATAAAAGGTGCCCCTATTGGCTGTGCGAATGAACCAAGGAGGGGTTCGTTCTACCTAGGGCCCCGGGACCTCGGAGGTTGTTAATGCAATCATTATCCCTTAATTTCACTTTCCGAGGAGGGTGAGCGATCGATACTTTCCCTCGACCGGTTAAATTTCCCTATTAGCCCCAGGAGGAATTCATTCCTGCAAAGTAACCCGCATACATGTAGGCGTTTGTCAGTGTCACGGATGGGCGGAAGAGAGGGAGAGAGGAGAGAGGGAGAGAGGGAGAGAGGGAGAGAGGAAGAGAGGGAGAGAGGGAGAGAGGGAAGCCGTCGAGAGATACAGTGGGCAGCGTTGGACGAAGAAAGGAAGAGACTGAGGGACAGACTCGGAGCAATACAAGCATGGTGGTATACTGTATAAGTTATGCACAGAGCAAAGACATTGAAGAGGAGGAAGGATGAGAGATATGGAAGCAGAGCAACGATGAGTGTGAGACAGTAAGGGAACTGCGGTGGTAGAGGCGTAAAAAGAAGGACAAGGTGACAGAGAGACAGATACGTAGAGGCAGAGACAGAGACAGTAATACAGAGAGCGAGAGAGAGAGAGAGACAGACAGACAGACAGAGACAGAGACAGAGACAGATATAGAGACAGAGAGAGACAGACACATAGAGGCAGAGACAGATACAGTAATAGAGAGAGACAGAGAGGAATGAAGGGAAGGGAAGACGTCTTATTCGCTGCGAAGGGTGTTGTTCAATTGTGCAGTTTCATATTAATCGGGCATTGCAGAGGCGAATAGCCAGAGGCGTAAGTGCGATTGTAACCGAGCGGAGATGGGATGCTAGCGATTGTGTCTCCCTCGGGTGGCAGAGACCATCTAGCGACGACGATTTACACAGCGGCCGCTTTAAGCGCCACTGAGCCAGCATTGTTGGACAAAAATGATATCTATAGCGTTTATGGCAAGAGTTCGAAGTTTTCTTAATAAAAGCGCAGAGAAATGACTGCTATCTGAAATAGAGCTATTCTGTTCTTTTTGTACCTCTTTGTCACTTCGTTTATCTGTCTCTATAGCTGTCTCCGTCGTAAAATTGTTACTCAAGTAACGTCTTTCTGCTTGTCCTTTGTTTTGCCTCTCTCCGTCTTACTCTTCCTGTCTCTCCCTGCCTGTCTCTCCGTCTGTCTCTCTTTAATCCACCTATTGTCTCTCCGTGAAAAGATTTGTGCGAAGATCTGCTTTGGAACAGAATACGATAGGGCTATAAACAAGAAATAGACTGCAATAGAAAAGATCCGAGACAGCAGAACAGTGCAGATCAGTTAATTTGTTAAACCCGATTCGAAATATGACATGCACTTATACAGTCGTGTAACGTGCATTCTAATAAAGACATTATTAAAGACATTGCCCTGGATCCAATTGCTAATCCAACGAAGCTGATCGTGACTTATATGTAATACATACGACTTCAATTACGTGTCGTGTTATTCGTTCAAGGAATTACGATTTCTCTACTGTTAGAGGTAATACTAGACTCATACAACGCTTGAATCCCTTATCATCAGAGATAACACGACTCGTAGAGGTAATTAGATCGTACATCATATAAGACTCATCTGATAAGACACACCCACACACACCTACACACATACACCTACACATGCCTACACACACACATAGGCCTATCATGTGATGTGACCGCTTATCCCGAACTATTTTCATAAACCAATTATGAAGCTTAATATTATTGTGGACCGAGTCCAGACAACGTTCAGATAACGATTATAATAACTGTAGTCATATACTGCACAGGCTTTCTAATTATAGGCTACATTACTGGTTATATACAATTATACACTCCTGATTTGTTCTATAGTAAAGCTAATCAAGTAATTTCCTAACTAATTTACTAGCTATTTACTGTCCTATCGTAATTTTATGAAAGTCCCAGTTGTATTCTGCCTGTGGGAGCCACATTATTTCACATTATTGACCAGCAAAAATGATCACACGTCTATAGCTCTCACTACACCGTCAATGCAAGCTTACATTAAAGACGTAGGCCTATAGCTTACAGTAAAAACACATATGATACGTGACATAAATGTTATGACAGGTATAACTATGATCTGATAATCTATGAAGCGTCATAACAGTCTCAAAAGAAAAGACTCGCGTCATTAATGATTTGTACTCAAATCAGTGAAAATTGCGGGCGAACAATACAGAATTGCTGTAGAAGGGAACAACACAGGGGCATCATGAGCTGATTATAACATATTACTACTTTGAACCTGTGTGTCAGGTGTGCATGTATACTGCAAAAGCAGACTTGCAGACTATCTCTCTTTGACTCTTTATTGCTGCAAGACAAAGTTCACATTCTGACAAAACATAGACACAGCTGTGGTGATAATTCATCGACTTTGGACTAAGAAAGCCTTAATACGTCAGCCATCCATTAGCAGGCAATACAAAGTTCCGCCAACTCTCGCTTTGACAGATGGCAAACTGTCCACACAATGTCACATATTTGACGGATATATGCAAGTGCGCCGTCGGATATGATGGAATGACGCATTGGGAAATGCATTGTTATGCAGTGCCATCCCAATATCGCTTGCTGCGTCCCTCGAAAGGAAAGAAATGTAGAGGGAGGGGCCGTCCATAATCCGCCTAAATCCTCACGTACTAAGTCGCCTAATTGGCCCAGCCCGTCACGGACGAGGAGGCGCTGGTGACGGTGATGAACGGCTACCGGCTTGTCACCTTCAGCCCTTATGCCCGCGGCTGCTGCTGCTGCTGCCGGGACCATCGTCGTAGCCCTCGGCCCGTCCGTCCCAGCGTCGGAGCGTCCATCGGGATTTTTCCTGCATGGGACTGCTGCAGTTGGAAATGGACGGCGGGCCATGGCTGTGTTTCTCACGTACAGGCGTCGTGTAAATAGGTCGGAGGAAAGTGGTCATCGTTCAGAGCTGTGTGAAGGGTGGGGACGAGATCGGTCAAGGCTGACCATGATGAAAACACCATCAACCGGACAAACAACGACCGCTTCCAGTTTAACGCTGAGCAGTGCTATTACTGCAATGCTATAAATATATGCCGTCATTCAGAACACTCAGAAGATGCACTGTGCCTGAATTTGGGTGGCAAGTGTAAAGTAGAATATGCGATCGTTGATATAGCATATTTGTTGTGTTATGGGCATAAGATTATTTAATCCGAATTCTGTAAAGAAGTTTAATTCAAATGAAAAGGTATAGTTATATATATATATAATTCCCTTATTTGGAGTAGACCCGTAAATCTTCTCTAGTTTTTTAGTGCTGGGCAGCGAAAATAATCTAATTAACGCCCTCAATGAAGCATGGACACGTTCTAGTTCGTTGGTTTCATAGAAGTGAAGTATATATCCCTCGATAATATCAACCTAAAGAAATGCATTAAATAAATCATTGCATTTTATTCTTATTTTGAGTTCGAAAGGGTAGAAGGGGTATAAAACGTATATATACATGATTTACACGCTGTTTGTTGCATCGCGAAGTGTACACACAGCAGTTGGCATGAAAAACGGTCTGTGATATAATTAAATTCCGCTTAAGGCTGTAACATCCTGCTGACATCTCGTCGCCAGAGGACAGTAGAGAGAGAGGAAGACAGGGAGACAGACAGATAGAGAGAGAGGAAGACAGGGAGACAGACAGATAGAGAGAGAGACTGTGACAGAGACAGAGAGAGACAGAAAAAGAGAGAGGAAGACAGGGAGACAGAGACAGAGAGAGACAGTGACAGAGAGAGACAGTGACAGAGACAGAGAGACAGAAATAGAGAGAGGAGCGAGTACTAAGATGGCGGGCGTTGACATGGTGTAGAACACAGGCAATGAGTTCTTAATAGAAATAATGACAGTCGTTAAGTGTCACATCTGGCATGCTAAGATGGACGCTACAGTTAATTGACCCTCTGCAGCAGCGAGCAGAGGCTTCTTCATCAACTGTCGCTCTCGACCAACTGATCCGAATACAGAGAGCAATTCTAAAGCAATGAATGAAAATCTCCTGGAACTTGAGAAGGAACACACTTGAAAAATTTTCTACCAGAGAGAAACACCCGAACTCATACGTACAGACAATCATTATTTTATAAGCCGATACACTATTATGGGTTCAACAGGACTACAGAACTCGTTTATCGACATTGTGCTGCATAGTTTTAAAACAGCCGGTGTCACGAAATAGACCATACCTTAGTTACCTTATCCCCTAGCGGAATACAGTACCCGCCAGGATGAATCTGAACGCTCAGAACTATCCACCTCATGCGAAACTATCCCTATGACCCGTACGAAATCCTCCTCCCTTATAATAGTATTATCCTGAAAAGTAGTACTGCATGGTAGTGTGCCCCTTACGTTAACGCAGAAGCAGAACTATAAAATTATGTCAGACTGTTAGTCATGGGCAGAGATATAATTTACGGTATACCGGTTCTTTTTTGGCACAGTATTACGTTGGCAATCTCGACTAAAATTTGTAAACAACTGATTATGTTCTGCTGTTGAGCTTCACAGCATAGGAATATGAACGACGTCCATCTAAACTTCTATTATCATTGAAAGTTTGCAGTTACTAATCGAAGAAAGCACTTGACATTGTGCTTAAGGCTTGTTTTTAGGATCACAAGGTACACACATTAGGTATATCAATCTGCAACAGTAGGCGTATGCCTAACGGTAGAAGATCCCTATGACCGTATTTATTTATTTACTAGCTGTAACCTATTAAAAATTACGGGCAATTTTAATCAACGACCTTTTATATTATATTATATTTGACGCGACTTATAACGCCACCTCCTTACTTACTCGAAACGCGATCTATATCGTGCTATATAAAGATACTTACCATATCCCGTGCAACAGACCCTATCGCGTGCAATTGACTTCTTTTGTTCGCTTGCGATAGAAATACAATAATATTACGTTCCGAGTTTCGGTTCGAGTTATAAAGTTAAAATAGAAAACGGAAAATAAGACTAACCAACCCCTCTACTGGATATATTTAATGCGACTAATAGCGCCAAATAGTGACTACAATTTCAATTGCGCTCGCCCAATGATGTGTAATATTGGCGTTCCGGAAAAGAGATCTTGTTCCGGGAGACTCGCCCAATAGTGTGCTGGTGAAAAAGTTATCGTTCTCCGAGAGCGTTATCGCCAGGTTACACCAGTCGATTAGTGATTAAATTTTAAGCAAATTATGTAAATTGATTCATTAACATATTTCTACATCGTCCCTTCAAGTTCATTTTACTACTCAGAGGCGGTCCCAATCACAGCCTGGAGGTGTTTCGGAGTCAACACGCAGAAGCGCCTCAAGCAATTGTGAGTGAAAGACTTGCTTAAAGTCCTTACGCGGTGTGTGGGATTCGAGCCTGCAACCCTTCGGTTACAAGGCGGCGACCTTCACCACTACACTACCACGCACACAATATAGGCTACGTGTAATTATGTTTAATTTATTACTGTCATATTATAGTCCATGACGCATGTCGATGTACTTCTTTGAATATTATATAAATTTTAGTTAAGTTCAGAGTCTCACGAGAGAAAATTACAACATAGAGGGTTGTCAATTCATATCAGGCTGTACTTACTAAACCAGAGTTATTAACGATCTGTAAACCACTGAAATATTTTCACCGAATGACGTTGGGCATGCTATGGAGTAAAACATAATGACTGTATATCAGTTAACCGAAGCATTGGCCTCTATTTGTACTTCGTATGCAACTAACCTAATGATTCTGTAAAGCAACAAATTATGTGATTCAAAGCAAAACCGAACCCTGACAACGCATGCGCTATGAAATCATAGGCAATGATAGAAATGTTTAAGCAAAGACTGACCTCTTCTTCACCGGAAGTTGAATGTCGACATAAGAGAACAAAATATTTTCAGCAAACAGCGAAACACCGATTGCGAATGACCATGGCAACTGACTGGCTAGAAACTGTCTGACCAACTATCGACTGGTCACTAATTGATTGACCAGAAGGAATCAATGATCAACTGACCAGCGATCGAATGAACAGTAAAGAATGACCAGGGTTAGAAACATATAATTTTATATTTACCAGTTCAGCTAAACTGTTATAATAGGAGAGATGAAATGAAGATCCTTCGCTCTATCCATCCATCCTCTCCTCTTCCGTTCGTCACTCTTCGAAGACATCGACTCTATACCGTGAAGCTCTGTGGTAGCTGCTGATGCGGGGCATCCATGCCTGCCGTCTGTTGTGGCTGAGTGTGCGGCAAGTGCTGCTTCTGCTGCTGCTGCTGCTGCTATCTCTTTGATACACGTCTGTTGCATCTGTAACTTGCGGCTCCAGCGACAGACGTGACAATGACGCAGTATAGAGTTGGCAAATGGCTTCCGAAGAAGAGACCGTCGAAGTGCAGAGTTCGGACTTATTGCGTCTCAACAACTCACCTCTGCCTCTCCTGTCTCCCCTGATTTAGCGCCGTCTTCTTAACTGTTTCGTTGTCTGTCTGTCTGTCTGTCTCCGTGTTTCTGTTTCCCTGTGAGACTAATGATGTCTTTTGCTTTGTTTAAGTGGCTGTCTTTGCCTTCTGTAGTCTTCTCTGCCGCTGTTGTGGTTGTCTCTATATGCCTGCCTCTGCTTCTCTCTCAGCATCCCTGCCTCGCTAGGTCTGTCTCATTATCAGTCCCCCTATCACTGTTTTCTGTATCGGTCGCTGCATCCGTCACTGGCAAATGACTGCACTCGCACTCCTCCGTCGTCGTTGAAAGATGCCAATCGCCACCACATTCATCAACAGCGTCAACGTGAAGAACATCAGAGAACGAAGCAACAACAAATTCATCAATTTATCAACATAACGAGAAAACAGCAACACTAACCACATCGCTATCATCATCTTCGTCTTCTTCTCTTTCTTCTTCTTCTTCGTCATCATCATTCATCGTTACTATTCATCATTCATCATTATCATCATCACAATCATTCATCAATCATCATCATCACCATCATCGTTATGAGAAATGCCAACATAAAACAACATCATTACCGGCATCATTGAGCACATCTGCTGAAGCAGCAAGAAGCCAAATCAACTATTGAGTGAACCCATCATCATCAGCATCAGCGTCGTTCATCGCGAGCAACGATCAAGTCGTCAACAGCATCATAACTGCCCTTATCATCGGCTGTAACAAAAAAACACAAGGAACATAATTACTGTCAGCGTCATGAGCTGGAACCATAGACAAAAACATCATTACTGCCATCGTAAGCGGTAGTTACAATAGGAAAAATACTGGCAAGATCAGAGACAAAAGGAAAAGCTCAAGGACAACAATCTCAGCGAAGAATGAATGAATTACTCTAAAAGTCAGTTTATGTAAAAACTTCCATTTGAGAATACCCGGTACTACCTTCACGTTATAGTCGAGCGACCATCTACCTCCCGAAAAATTGTCCAAGTGTCTTTTGTCTATATACTAAACAATAATTCTTAAACTTTCAATGTTGTCGATGATGCGGTGTCTGTCTGCGCTAATGCTAACGCTCTGTAAGCGCTAACGCTAACGTTCTGTAATTTAAAAATTTCTCAAACAGCTGCGATCGAGTGGGCTCGATCACGCGACCGCAAGCGTAGCTGCCCGACGTCGCTAACACATCGGCCACGAGAGCCCATGGTAATAGATAAACATTTAAAGCATTTAAGCTATATTACAATGTATAGTGAATGACAACAT
>JAQFXW010000905.1:0-16526 GCA_034693945.1 Dendrobaena attemsi
TTATGTATAACGTATGGCATTGTATGTCTATGTATGTAGGCCTATGCATGTAGGTCTATGCATGTAAGCATATGCATGTAGGATTATGCATTTAGGCCTATTCATGTAGGCCTATCTATTTAATCTTTCGGAAGTAGGCCTATGTATGTAGCACTATGCATATAGGTGTATGCATGTAATCTTTCGTATGTAGGCCTACATGTATGAATGCAGGCCTATGCAAACAGGCCTATGCATGCAGGCTTATGCACGTAGCCTTATGCATGTAGGCCTACGCACGTATGCCTATTCACGAAGACCTATGTATGCAGGCCTATGCATGTAGGCCCATGCACATAGGCTTATGCATGTAGGCTTATGCACGAAGACCTATGTATGCGGGCCTATGTATGTTGCCCTATGTATGTACGCCTATGCATATAGGCCTATGTATGTAGGTCCATTGCGTATTGGCCTACATGTATAATTGTATATAATGCATGTATGTAGGGGCCTACGTAGGCTTACATGTATGAATGTAGGCCTATGCAATGTAGGCCTATGCATGTAGGCCAATCTATGCAGTCTTTCGTATTTAGGCCTATTTATGTAGGTCCATGCATGCAGGCGTATGTATGTGGTCAGTCATATGTAGGCTTATGTATGTAGGCTTATGCACTTAGTCTTATGCACATAGGCCTATGTATGCAGGTCTATGTATGCTAGCTTGTCTATGTATGCCTATGTATGTATATATGCCTATGCATGTAGGCCCATGCGTTTTGACCTATGCAAGGTAGCCTATGTATGTAGGCCTATATGCATCGTAGGCTTATGCGTGTAGGCCCATGCATGTAGGATATGCATGTAGACTAATTCATGTAGGCCTAGCTATGTAGTCTTTCGTAGGTAGGCCTAGCCTATGTACGTAGGCTTATGCACGTAGGTTTATGTATGCAGGCTTATGTATGTTGTCATATCTATGACATTGTATGCCTAATAGTATGTATATAATATGCCTATTATAGGCAATGCATGTATGCCCATGCTTGTTGGCCTGTGTATGTAATCTTTTGTGTGTAGGCCTAAGCATGTATGCTTACATAGTACACACATAGGCCTACCCATCTTTGGGCCTACCTACGAAATTTCCCTTCCGTAAGGCCAATACCGCACGATAAGCAAAGGCTAAGAGCGCTTTCTACCTCGGGTGTCGTAATTGACCATAAATAGGTATGACTTCCCATTAAATCGAGATTCAGGCTTGATTGCACCATCCAGGCGTATTATATCCATGGTGCCTGGGGACAAAAAAATAGACAGACCGAGGGAGATCGGGTAGAGCTGGTTGTCTTGACGCTGAAGAGTTTCCGAAGATATTTGGGCTTGGAGAAATGTGGTTTTGGTGCAACGTTAATGGCGTGCATGATCAGACGGTTCAAAGGCAGATTGACCCTCTGAAACCACCCTATTATCGTAATCTTAATCACCAGACTGCAAGAGCGCCACTCGAAAGTCAAGTGCAAGGCACCAGCTATTTCTGAAAGCAGATCAAGAACCTTGTCTTCTGCATATCGTGTGGTTTCAGTAGGCCTACATGTCTTGAAAGACCAAATCACTCGATCTGTATTCACACATTGCTTAGGCCTCGTCTGTTCCATTTACTTTCAATGGCCCTGGATGGTGTGTCGTGGTTTTAAGGTGGACACACGCTGGCCTTTGTGTGCCGTGAATAAGATTCTGGATTCTCTTCATTTGCATTTACATTGCTCGCCGCTTCTTGGATCAACGGACGAATGCAGAGCAGTAGGTCGAAGACAACGAAACAATGCGTTCACTGCTGTTTTTAGCGAAGTAATTATAGGCAAGCCTATAGGGGAACTGGGGGCAACTTGGCGGTGGGGTAAGATGGTTATTGCGAGGCACGAAACCATCCAAACAGGAAGTGATTCAACGACCAAAGTGAGTCCGTTCTTTTGTATTATGGCGGTGATGCGGTAATGTCGATGGTTTCCGAATCTTCCTCAAAACTAAGTTTTCTTATTTACCTCATAACAATTTTCATTCTCATAAAATAGCGTAGGCCTATATCTTAATCCACGTGAATGCTAAAATAGCCTATTGGCAAATAGGTTGTTTTTGTTAAGCATTTATTGTGTACCAGGTGGTCCGCGAACTGGCAGAATTTTTTTATGAATTGTTTAAACTTAACGTTTTATGTTTGAAAGGGAAATAAAATGTGGGTGTTGAAAGTGTAAAGTCTGGTGGCACGAAGAATGTTCTGCATACGAAGGACTTGGAAGTTTTGTTTGGGACTTTTGCTGAAACATTAATCCAGAAAGGATTAAAATGAATATTTCTTTCATCTGACAATTTTATTTAGATTACAAGTTTAAAAGTTTAAATAAATAAATTTGATAAACCATTTCCACGGTTAAATATAAAATTTATGCGTACATCTGTGTTGTCACCATCTTGCCCCAAGCATGCAACCAACATGCCCAGAACATTTTTGAAATCATTTTTTGCAAACTTACAAAACTTTTTTTTGATTTTATGTTGGCTTGTAGCCATTATTAGTAGATATATTGTATGGAAAAATTGGCTAAACTAACATTATCATTGATGGTCAAATGGGAGAAAACAAATTTCTCGACCAACTTGCCTTCAGTTACCCTAGTGCTAAGAAATCGCTGAGGTTCTTTGGACATGTTATGAGATCAGATGGTTTGGAAAAAGGAAATGATGTTGGCTTGCGGAGAGGACAGGAGAAAACAAGGGCGACCAAGAAAAAAATGGATGGATGAGATACACGAAACAACTTAAATGAATTTGGCAGAACTAAGAAAGAAATGAAGAAGCTTTATCATGACGGTCGCTAGAGTTCAAAGAACTGACAGAACAAGGTGATCATACAAGACTTTCTTTAGATTACTCAGGGAGTGAGTGACTTGTTCCCACCAGCATTCCATCCAGCTAGACGTCCTGTTGATCTGCTACACAAAACAACAATTCATTTGTCTATATTCCCTGAACTTAATAATGTAAGCAAGAAATTCAGCAATATTAAATTTTATCACATATCTACAAAATATTATTCTCATTGCCACCGTTAACAATAATCAAAACTACCGTAAACCGTTATGGCCAGTCAACTCATCCTCATCACCAAAACCGTAGTCCAACACAAGTGATACGATTGCTTTAACCATCAAGACCTCTGCTCTCAGGATCTTTATGTCATAAATGCACCAGACCATCAACCTGTCAACTGTCATCTTCATCAAATGTAGAAATTGCAAGCAAAGACTCTTACTTACCTTTTCATTGGGGGAATGCGATCATGAACAGCCAATGCTACACGACACCGAGACCTTTAATCTTCCGACACAGTAGCAACAACAGAATACAGCAAGACCACGTTTCGCCTCTTTAGGGACCGCAGCCTATAAATACCAACGACAGAGCACAAAAGCTAAAGGCCTGCAGCTAAAAATGGAAAGATTAATTTTTCACCATAAATACAACAGTAATTACTTCCTCACAGCTGCATGATTTGCCGCTGGGTAGGCGAAAGAAAACTAGACAATGAAAGAAAGCGCTTAGGTAGTCTAGCTCTGACCCAACAGATGAAAACATTCACACACACACACACACCTACACACACACACACACCTACACACACACACACACACACACACATGCATGTGATATCAATTGTAAGCCTTATTAAAGAATAGTATTCCGCATTTGAAATGACCAATAAAAAGTAAAAGATGGCATGAACAAAAAGCAGTTTCTCCATACCAATAATATAACATAATGATCATCGCTATCTCCAAATTACTTTAAACCACTGTTAACCCTTTGTATGTCAAATATTTCATCTTTACTATGATATTGTTGTGAGTTTTGGTCCCTTTTGTCTCTAAGGAGCAAGACGTTGTAGCTCATCAGTATGAAATTAAAGTGCGAGACGTGGAATTTCATTAGAAATCAGTTTTGAACAGTTAGATATGGAATTCAAAATGTGACATGTGATGGTACATGTACACGTAGGGTAGGGGATCGTTTTAATAGCTTCGAAATTGTCTTTAATCTCCTTATGCATGTCATGACAGATCTGAAGCCAGGAATGGACATATATCATCAATTCATCACGTAACTGTTGCAGAGACATTGTTGCAAATGCTCTGAATTGACGTTTCTGGTCAGCATGCAGATGAACTACCATCTGACTAACTCTTTGCTTTGACACAGCGCTTGTGAATAAGCTGGGGCTCTGCGATTGGCTTTTGAGTAGAGCTTTAGAAGTTTAGAGATTACGATTATGCATCAACCAAAATACAATAAAAACAATTCCTTGAATTTATATTTTTTAAACCAGACACCTGTCAGTAAGATTATATACTAGATCATTCTTATTCTGTGCCATCAAAGTGCACAGATTATGAAGATTTTTAAAAGTATTTACGTTAGGTAGGGAGGCAAGACATATATTGGGCACATCAGGATAACATTTGCTGCAAATGCACATTTTAGCTACAATCTTCCATCTGTTACAAACCAAATCCTACTCCTCACAATTCGGGCCATTCTGTACCATCACCAAATAAAAACCTTTTCAAGAACAATGCAGACGAATGCTCTCCTGTCATAGCTTCAAATCCTAATTTCAAAGAAACATTCGAATCTCTCTCAGTTGCAGCTTAAGACAACGACAGACTAAGACGGAATATACCGAATATACCATACTGATGCATAAATACCGATAAAGACTACTTTGCAACATCATTTAAAACATTCTCTTCAAAAGTTATTTAAAATACAGAAGCTGAGATAAATTTTCAACGATGGAGACTTACCTGACTATGCACAAATGCGCAGTAACCGTCTCACAGATTTAGGTTTCACAGTGTTAGCCTGACTATCATAGATCTGTGGCATGCATTGCAGCAGCCACCAAATAGATAGCCACAGGTATATATCCATACGGTGGTGCAATACTGGGAGGAAACGCAGTTCATTAATATGTGTCTCTACTTGTGTTTATATGACACGCTTATACCAGAAACTGTCCTACATCATTACCATATTAGGCTGAAAAACCTGTTAAAGATATTTTAAAAGGTTGGTTACACACCGAGCGCACACATCAACATGCTGAAATTATAGGAAACGATTTATAATTAATAATTAGATTTGCAAGGCAGCAAAGAACTCTTTTTCAACCAATTGCAGACAAATTATCATTCTGAATATCAGAAGGTATACACAGTCACACAACAACATAAATTGGCCAAGATGGCATGCTGCTATACATACCATTCTCAACGTTCATTGGTTTCAATGTGAATGGTAATTAATTTTAATCAGAACTCCTACTAGCCAGCCTCACAATGTTGACTCTCCAGCGTAACTTCTGCTGAGCCGAAAGAACCTCATAAGTCTGAATCTGCTTATGCGTTTAGCACTGTCATTGCAATTGTGCACGAGCTATCATCGGAACAACAGGTTTTATATACCCGGTATTTATTTCTTTATTTTTTATTCATATATTTCTATACCGTCTTTTCAAGTTTACATATGACACTATAAAGAGGTGGTCTCGACTACAGCTTGAAGGTGTCGGAGTCTACATGCCTCTATCAATTGTGAGGAAGGTCAGTGGGGCATGGTAATTAATTTTGCAGGTTCGAATCCCACCTGCTGCGTAGGGACCTTTAGCAAGTCCTTCACTCACAATTGCTCAAGCGCTATGGTTTGTAAAACTTCGACACAACTGCTGGTTGAAGTCGGGACCGCCTCTGAGTAGTAGTGGTCTATAACAGGAGGTATAGAAATACACAAATACAATACAAGAGGTTCATACATGGAGGTTATTGGGCTGAGAGTATTGCAGGGAATTAAGAGTTAGTAAGAGAACTTTTAAATGGATTCGCTCTGGAATTTATAGCCAATAGAGAGATTCCAGGATAAGGGTGATGTGGTGGTGTTTGGGAATTCTGGTGACGGCATGGGTTAGTGAGTTTTGGATTAATTTATTCGCTTCAGTTGGGTAGAGCCGAGATTGAGGAACAGAGTATTGCAGAAATCGAGTTTTGAATGGACAATGGAGGTAGCAATTGTGGATGCGGTTTTGAAGTCAATGCAGAGTAGGTCACGAATGTGCATGAAGCAGGTGCGCAAGAGGTTTGGAGATCAGGTAGCTAGAACATAACTCGTTAGCTAGAAGCGTCACCAATTATTATGCATTCAGGTTCATGCGGAATCTAACCAGCAGCTCCATATAACTTAGAGTTCAGATAACAGAACATTCAGATTTTTGAAGCACATACAGTACAATGTCTGGGAATCATTTGAGTCACTTCACAGATTGTCTTGCTTATAACAGTTGCAGGAGTAGATTGATCGTAATCATAATCGCAATCGTAACTCGAAACTTCTATAGCGCCCACAAAAGCGAAGTTGCGAAAACCAGCTTAGTCACAGGAGCCTACTCCTGCTGCTTAGTCAAATGAGAATAGTAAGGCCAAAAATGGGGTCAAAATTCAGGAAGTCAGGCAGGAACACAGGCAGATGGCTAAGTTCGGTGGTATTTATAGTTTAATGATGGACGATTGAGTTGACTGGACCAACCTAGGTGGCTTGTTAACAGATCTGTTGGTCTGTGGCTTCACAACCGGATGAAACCTGTAACCCTCAAAATGTCAATGGAACATTCAACTATCAGAAGGAAGACTTTAAAAAGTGCGGTAAACTGTCCAATATTTGATAAAACCATGATAAAATCAAATTAATCCCAGCCAGCAGATTCAGAAACATTAATTCTTGAAACTTGAAGAATTAATAATTATTGTTCAAATAATAGGAAAACACTAATGGACCCTTTTGCAACAGAATAAATAACAGAAAAACTGATTATGCATATAACCTAAATGAAAAAATGTATGCTTGATCTATCAAAAGAAATCATAGACAAAAGATAAGCACAGACTAGACAAACAACATATGAGATCTCTCGTTTCTGATAACAAGCTGGTAATGGCCACCTGGAAGAAGAAGCGGAAGAGGAATTTGACCAACAGAGATCATCAAGTATAATAGTAAGCAACTAAACATTGCAGACAGTCAACTGATACATGAAGACGAGATACAGAGGAACATTCATATCGATGATCAAAACAGAAGACCTGTGAAATGGAAAACCTAGAATACAGAGTTACAGACACATGGCAATTTTCCTGGACATTATCAACCTAAAATAAATACAGATCTGCATACATTATGAAGGCAGTTTGCAACCAAATGGCACAAAACAGAAGAAACCAATATGCTAAAGAACAACTGCAAAAGAATAAACCGAACTAACGTACTTTGAACAAGCAGATAACTCTACAGGAATATTCATTCAGTAAGAACTTCAAAGGTTCGATGAAGAGGAAACAATGCCAGCCATGGTTGATAAAAATCATGATTTGTTTTAATAAAAATTAAAAATTAAAACAATTTACAATTTAGACTTTTTTTTTATTTAAGTCAGATTTTTCAATAGTAGTTTCTATAGTATTTATTACTTTTTTGTGGGTATCTGGAAATGTCAGCCACGTGCATTATTTTAAGTTACTTTTCGGTAACAGTTACTTCCTTTAATTTTGCAGCAATACAATGCCAATTAACTGCTTTGAAAAGTATATCAAACGCCAATAATTTGAATGATAAACAGTCAATTAAATCCCATTTTGTTCTGATTAACTGTAATGTCAAATTGCGTTGCTAGTTGGAAGTTATTGTGTCACACCTTGTAAACTAGAACACTACTAGTCAACTCTCATCAGCTGTTAACTTGTCAGTCAGCTGAAAAATATTTCAGTTACAGTACAAGTTTATTTCTCCATCATCAAGACAAAAGAGTATTCTCCTGCTCCTTGTTCATAAATTTGAAATGAAACACCAGCTGAAAAGTTGGTGTTTCTTCTCTATTTAATAGTTGCAGATCAGTTTTAAGCTTCTTCAAAATTCCAATTGCTCCAATTGATGCCAATGGTTGTCATAATTCTTGCAATGTCTTAGTCAATGTAAATTTCATCCCTGTTTGCTTAAATATTGACACTAGTTTGAGATTAACAATAATAGAAGTCCTGACATTTTATTTTTGCTGTTACATGTGTAATATATATTGTGATTTTTCAATGCCGATATAAATCATAATTTTCATTACTGATTTAAATCGCGATTTAAATCAATAATTTTGATCAACCAATTTGAATCATCTACACCAGTCAGTAGATCACACTCTGTACAATTCCCTATAAAAATCAAGGGAAGGTCAAGGTCGCACGGGATAGTCGACATAATTGTATAAGTCAAGATATAACAAAACTCGGACTAAATAAAAGACAACACCAGATCTAATCTTAGGAACATCTGAAGAGAATGGAGTTGATGCATGCACAACAAAGGCCACCAAATGTATGTTTGGTCTCCAGGAACGATGAAGGCAGCGGTGATTCGCTGATCAGCCCAAAAGCCTTCAATCATTGATAGAAATTGCATTGATATCGCTTCCATCTTTAAAATGATAGATGTTTGAATTTAAAACTGCAATTCTCTATCTCTGGCCTCTCACACAACTGACTCTGACCCAGACATCAAGGTCTGTATGTGATGCATCACTCGTAAATAAGCATAGAGGTTTAGCTTAAGCTGCAGAGTATAACCTCAGTAAACTGGAGTTTATGATTACAAAATACAGAGTGAAATAATAATCTCAACAATCTGGATTAAATGTCAGGTCATTCAAACATCAGCAGATTATTAGAATCCCCTTAGTAGTGTCAGGCTACACATCTAAATCTCTTCCAAATCCATTCAATATTAGAGGAGATAATTAGTTATCTAAACCAGTCGCATCCTATTGCGAGGCTTTAGATTGACATTAAGGCAGTCTGGTCTTTCACACGAGACCATACACATGTACACTGCTTTAGCTCAGTTGAGCAATCAACACTGTAATGCAGCAGGGTCAACAGCAAAGCAAAGTCATCCAAAAAAGTAATCAGCCCCTTGAATGATATACCAATGCACAAATCAGTCCATAATAGCAATATAAAACGAAATGAAACCATACACATTTTGATGCAATGGCTGCAGATCAAAGCCAAACCACATAGCAGGAGAATAATGCATTGCTTAACTGAGCACTGCAAGATGGGCAACTCTTTAAACTTTTAATACCAGAGAAGTCCATGTTGAAGGTCCAGCATATGCCCGGAAATTTGGTTGGTCCGAGTGTGAGAAAATTCCTTATGCAATCATGTAATGCAAAATTATACAGTTGATTTTAGCAAAATACAGATATTAGTGTTCCAAGCTGATGTTGGCACATTTTAGCTCATCTTAAATACTGATGCCCGTAATCTAAACTCATTCTACAAAACAAAACTAATGTAATTTTTGCATCATTCTACAGCAGTGCTGTCCAACCTTTTTGGAACCGTGGGGCACCGAAAACCTATTTTTGAAGACGCGGGCTGCACCATTAAAATCATAACCAACAACTACAAATTATTATAGCTTACTTCTCTAAATGTTATAAAATCTATTAGGCTATAGTGATAAATTGGTGATGAATAACTGAATTTTTGTTCACATTGTCAAATGACGAGCCAAACAACAAATCAATGGCTATAAAACTAGGCCGAAATGCTTGTATAGATGATTACTATCCTGATGTATGTATAAGCATTGAGAAGCTGCATTTAAAATATAAGTTTTACATTTTAAGGCCAGAAATGTGAAGTTTGTCTATTTTTTTTGGTATGGAAAAGAGAAATTTTTTGGTCTTGATCTTATCTCATACTGACGATGGGGTCAGAGCAGCGGCAAGAGCTCATGCAAAACATGATAATTAGTCGTCGCCCCAGCAGATAACTGATCGTTAGCTACATTGAATCCTTTCAAGACCCAGAAATGGTTAATATCGTCCACTGAACTCCAACCACTCAGCCACCACCGACACCAGGTACTGGTGGAAGACACATTGAACACAAGTTAACACAAGATAATTGAACACAAGTTGAGATGTAATATCAAAGTTTTTCATTATCAATTATTTCAAATGCGACAAAATACAATCGGTTTTTTACTTTGACTGGATCACATGGTTCTGAATCATAAGAATACAGGATGTGGACTCGATAGAAATTCTGTATTTAAATCTTTGTTAAGTTAGAAATATTTTCATGAAATTTGGCTGCCACATGTAAATATGAATGGCCTTAAACTTTCTACTTTTGGTGAAAATATTAGCAATAAATTGTTACACGTTTTAAATTAATCAAAAAACATGAAGTTGGCTCACTACAAGCTTTATACCTTTTATTCTATTTAAAATATTTCGGTTACATTTGACAAGTGCCCGTTAATATGAATTACCTTTCAGTCTGTAGAATTGGATTAAAAAATAATTCGTACTTTTGACTAAAATATTAGGGTTACTGAAGGTCATTTCTTTTACCCACCTTGCAGATACCTGTCATGCCAAAGTCATCATAGGTATTAGGTACCTTTAAAGAGTATGTTCATGCTCTGTTGATTTAACAGGAAATGATAGGAAACAATTCAAGAACTCATATCAATCATATGGGACCCTGAAACCTCAGAATAAAGTAATGAAACATGCAAATTACATATTGAGGTTCCTGTGATGAGATACTAGATTACCTCACGAGTCGGTGCTTCAACAGAGTCCAGTGCGCAACAAATAACGATAAAATCAGTCATTTTCAACTGGATGATGTAAACAGTTAAATTTTAAATATGTCAGAGTGACAGATAGACATTCTTTATCTATAGATGGGTGCTATACAAATTCCAGTTCATTGATTAATTTTTGGTACAATTCAAGCAACATAGCAGAAATTAAATGCCATCAATGGAAAAAATGCAGAAAATCATGGAGCAATTGGTGACAAAGTAGCTATGAAAATCTTGACTGTCAGAATGTAGAGAATATGAAGACATGGAGACTTCAGAATCAGAATTCTATCAGTGACACCATTGTCAGTGATGAAACTTGCTCATCATTGGTCAGATAGTAATGTGTCAATTCACCTTGTACAACAAACATTCTTTGCAAGCTGATGTTACAACTCCTGCTACTAGCAAGGTTCTGCTCTTTTAACCTTTTATATTATCTGTTTCAAATTTAACTAAATAGTATCTCTATGTTGTAATATCTTTCCCAATGAAACCTCATTCTTTTCTGTGTGAAGTCACTGCCATGTTGAAAGAACAACACAAGTTGAGTCATGATTTAGTCAGTTTGAGCAATGTAAGAATAAAGGTTGAAATTCAAAGCAATGTGTGACTCTATTGTTAGTTTATGAATAATAAATAGTTTCACGCGTGTATCTGAAGGGCCCTAAATAATACATGCCCTTACCCTGTTCATATAAAAGTTCTAAAAAGGAACGAATATTCTAACACAACTCTGCAAGTCTGCATACAAGCCATCATTTTGGCATTTATAAATATTCGTCAGTCTTCAGGTAACATCGACAGCTGAAATCAGGGAGGGCCAGGTCAACATACATCAATCCACACTGCTCCACCTGAATCAGAAGAAGGCAGGCACTTCCACAGAAAATAAATTCCACCTGCAATCTAGCAGCAGATTTATCTCAGCAAGAAAAAACACAGATGCCAACAACTTAGAAAACAAATCACAAGAGGGACTCATCCAGTTAGAGAATTCAAAATACAGACCTACAGAGGCAGCAGACACTGTTTCAACTATTGGTCATATCACCCCCCCCCCCCAAAGCACAGGTAACATTTACTGCACCTTGACGATCCTATAGTCTCATTAGGTGGCTAGAACCTTATGAAACAGAGGAGCTCTAAAAGGTGTCCAGGAACTCAATCAAGTGGGTGAGTAGGGGGGGGGAGGGAGGAAATATCCTGCAGACAGCCAATCACCTCTAAGTATCATTTCTGCACTCACAAAGATTAATGTGTTGGCCTAAGGTCAGATCTTTAAAGGCAGAACTTGTCACTTGATCGAAGCTTTAACAGCCACCATAAACACTACAATATTTACCTGCTGCCATATGTCTTCTTTCTTAGGACCACACAGAAATATCTAAAGACGAAGGCAGATTAGAGAAATATTTTACATGTAACACTCAGTTTAGACTGCAAGAATGCTCAGTTTAAAACAACTGATACCGGTTCCAGGTTTGCATCCTGAAACACTCGTAGAGATCAATGCTGCCTCCTTTCACAAGATGGCAATGGAAAGATATAAATTTGACTCCCATAATAACTTGCAACCATTCCTTTACACATGGCCTCGGCACTTTGAACCATGGGAATGCAAGTATCCTCTTGCCTCTAGGCTAATCACCCCAATCTGCTCACATTTCAGACTTCATGCCAGTTCTCATCGTTATTTTAAAATGCTAACTTTAAGCAAAATGGTCTTCTAATAGGCATAGGGGAGATTTCAGTGATGGGGGAAAGCTTTTACTTCTGCCCGAAAAATAAACCCATCGTAGATTATGCGATGATTATGATGAGTGTATGAGCCTGATAGGCTATTCATGGTCTATTTGGCCAGAAGCATATTTATGAAAAGTTTACAGGTTCAAACACACCCGAAAAGAATGTGTTAAAAGACATATTCTATGAGTAGATGAAAAATGGGAAATTTTTAACCACAGTCAGAAACTCCTTTAAAAATTTCTATCTATGCCTCAGCATTTGGCACGTGGGCGGTATACTGGGCATGCCGCCGATAATGTCAAAACAGTACCCGTCTTTTTGTGAGAAACTCTGCAACATGCCAAGCAGCCAATTTGACACATCAAGAATACCTACGTGAAGCAGGTACAGCAACATTCCCCAATTCCATGGATGTAATAATATCTTATAACCGAGGATGATTCTTCAACCATTCATGATTAAAATCTCTTATAAGCGATAGCACTTAGCTATTATTTAGGCATTCATGCTTTTCGGACAAAGGGGAAGTAGAAGGAGGAACAGAGAACCTGCCCGAAAATACCCATAAATAATAATAGCCTGGTATACTGCATGATGCAGCATTTGATGCTATTACTTATAAATTAGTTAGTAAGCGTTTAGTACATAAGTGAAGAAACCTGCAATAACATTGTACAGGCTCCACAAAACATACAATGTAGTTGTTATCATTGCTTTGCAAGCTATTTTCAGGCACGTTTTCTTCTCCTTTTTCCCTTCATCTCCTTCCCCTTTTCCGCAAAATATGGAACCCCGAATTTTGGCGCATATGCCCCCTTTGCCCCCAGCCTCCTATGCCTATGTTCTCAACTCTTAATGTCACCTGTTTAACTAGTCCAGTAACAAATGGTCCTTGCAGTAACTGCTTTCAAACTTCATCAGATGTTCTCATAAGAAGGACTCCACCTATCAAAAAGTATGGTAGGCCTACTTAGCAAAACTCAGTTCATGTTTCACTTGGAGCTTAGAGACGTAAGAACTCAGAGATGAAATATCATCCTGCTTACTGGGCATGTCTAGTGTCGAAAAGTCAGTTTAGCCACTTTGCTACAAAAAGTAGCATCCCTTTAGTTTATCATATTAATAATTAATAGTTCTCACACTGAAGTTATCATCATTTTAGCTTAGAAAAGTAATGGCTTTCACAGTCTCTTAATGAACACACTCTAGATGGACCAGTTTGCTTTGGACATTTTATGAAAACTACTGTGCACTCCAAATTCAATCTGCATTTAGAGTAACAGCAGTCATCACTGATTTCTAATCTGGTCTGGTCTTCTTCGCTAATCAGTAGATTGGCCACAATAAAAAGTTTGTATCTGCTTTTCTAAATGTTCTCGTAAGCAACATCACCCATCTGCCAAAAACAGACATTATATTTTCTCATTTATTCGTACATTGCAGAAATGCCTATAATGTTTCTTGAAGAGAGCTACTCAGAGCCTCTGAGTCACTCATAAATAATATAGCAGCCTTAAGGTGAGAGAGAAAGTCTGACCAGTTCTAGGAAGCAAGAGGAGAATTGGAAGTAGGCCGTTGCAAATCGAAGGGCCTACCACTAAAAAAATCAAGATTCTGTCTAGAAAATGTTTTTGGGTGAAAGGAGCAGAGAGAGCAGTCCTTGTGTAGCCGGGGCTGCCGAGCAGAGCGAGCAAGATTTCTAGCCTTGAGGGTGGGGCTACACCGATAAGGCAACAATCCTGCAGTATGTATCGTATATTCGTTTAATGCAAGAAAACACTCTGACAATAACGCAGAATATGTTTACAAGATAGTAACTAAATTAAAAGAAGTACTTTATTATGATAGCCTTGCTTTTGCCTCTTAATTATGTAATGCATTACATAATTAAGTGGGAGCCAGTGGAAGACGTCACATATGGCTAAATTTGGTTATTTTGTCAATGAGGTGGGTAGCAGAGCACCGGAAGTGTTTAAACCGGCTCTGTCTAGGCCAACTGTAAGGTTGCAATACAGAGAGGAGCAGTACCCCTAGTCATGGACCCCGGGTATGGTGGGCGAAACTTTGCTCTTATACTCTAGTCCATACACTAGTCCAATAGACAATAGCTGTTGCAGCAGCATCTGAGGGGTGAGCAAGCAGGCAACATGTTTGCCTTTTTCTTTAACAAATTGCGTTCTGTCATCTTGAATATTAATCAAACGAATACGTATAAACATGTCGAGAATGTTACAAGAGGTAATTTATTGCCTGATGTTAAGGAACATCAACTTTCATCAACTCAGGCAATTTAAGTCAAATTACTACAGAAAATCAAAGCAAGCAACATCAGGCTACAATCAAACACAGCACAATGCTATCATGTGTAATTTAACATGTTTAAGATCTCCGATTAACTATGATCTGTCCTTTCTTAACATCACTTCTGAGAGTGTCAAGATCTTTAGTCTAAAAAGTGGGGGGGTACAAATATTTTCCAAGTTTCAAACTTTGGTCTAAAAAGCGGGGGACCATTTTATTCTCCAAGTTTCTTGCACAGAGACTTGTTGCACACAGGCTAAGTAGAATACATAGATCACACAACGATCAAGGCAAGTCAAGCCTAAGGTACAATTAAAAAATATGGAATGACGTCTTTTTAATTTTCTATTAGAAAAAGTGGGAGATACGGTACCCCACCTCAGAAAGTTGGGGGGGGATACGTGTACCCCTCGTACCCCGACAAATTACACCTATGGTAAGATCTATTAATGCTACAGTTTTACAACATTGCTTTTGAAGTGACAAGGTACAAGAATACTAGAATTTGATCATAGAATCTTAAGGAATGAATTTGCAGAGAGTCGTTGTCTTATGTAGACAGAATAAAGATTCGCTTAGAGGCAAAAGCAAGGCTATACGAAGGAATTATTTAAAGGTAATAGGTAAACTATACGATAGTGATTTTTGTATAGCGACCATTTGGCCTCGACCCTGTCTATTTTTCAATGAATTGATCCAACAATTACTTTCAATCATATGCACTTAAAGCAATGTCTTAAAACAATGCTTTCTGCTTTACACCACTGTCAAACTAATGAAGTGGTCTAAGTTGCCCATTGATTAAAAACTCTGTTATATTACATTCTACAGAAGGCTACCTTAAAATCACAAAAGTACAAACCTTTCACTAGAGTCAATTTTTCTGGTCCATCCATCCATCCATCCATCCATCCATCCAATAAAACTGCTCTGAAAAAGCTGTCCTGTAGCAGTGACCCAGACAGACCCCTTCCCCATTGGTCAGATGGTAGATTCTGAGCAATCATTGGTCCCATTCAGTCCCTATCCTGCTTTCTGCCTCCCAGACATACCTCAGACAGATTGACAGAAATCGATCAATTCCTGCTCAAGGTCGGAACCCAGAGGCGTCTATGGGGCGGCCACAGCGCTGCCACCGTTCAACTGGCCAGAAGTAATTTATTTGCCACTGCAGTCTGTCCTCTTCATCCTCCTCCTCTCCTCCGTCTCCTCTACCTCCTCCTCCTCCTCATCCGACCATCAGGGCGTCTGCCTGTCTGGGATACGTGCTGCTGCAATGGCCTTACATATGTCCACAGAGGACAGCAGACAAACTGACCCAAATGCCTCAGACTGCTCTGCTCTCATACATTTGCATATATCCAGCCACAGAGACTGCTTCACTGCCTTCCATACAGCATAGGCCACAACAGACATCTTCTTCTCAGCATGATCAATCTAGTACAGCACACCAAACAAAACATGAAATCAAATAATAAACTTGTCTACATAAATTGCACATCAGTCATACAAATTAAACAATAAGCACAAAAACATTAAGGCCCAGATAATCAATTAAAACTGTGAGTGAATCACTGGCCATGTATAGGTCATCAGTACATCTTTTCCATTGGTCATTCTCATATGGTAGAGAAAATTAAGCTATGACCTACTTACCAGCATAGTACATCTTTTCCATTGGTCATTCTCATATGGTAGAGAAAATTAAGCTATGACCTACTTACCAGCATAGTACATCT
>JAQFXW010000906.1:0-16525 GCA_034693945.1 Dendrobaena attemsi
GTGCTCTCTTTGTATGCCTGCTATACTCGGCTGAGCCATCTTAAGGCATGGGCAATGGTCATGCTGAGGGCCCACGATTCTACGGCCCCAATTCAGAGGGACTCACAAATTAGGGCAAGCGTGTTTCACAGTTTTCTCTGCGGAGCATGTTTTCTTATTTTTAAACACTTATTTTATTTGGAAGTGAATGACAAACTGTACCAACTAGTCTATGGATATAATAATATATGTAGTAACCCTAAGTAACCGTTTAAATTTCTATCTCCATGGCGCGATGGTCTGGTAGATGGCCTAGAGTCTTGCTTTGTCAGGGCCTGCAATGCCGTCAAGACAGTAATGAGAGTGCACACGCACCTGGACGTAGCTGCCTGGAAAGAAGCCATGATCGTCGCCATGGTAACCTCGCCACCAGCCGTTGTCCTGCTTCTCGACGACAACGATGACGTCACCGGGATCGAAGTTGATGTCACCATCCTCCGTCGCTCGATACGGATACAGAGCCTGGTACTCTGTGCAACGAAAGAGACATAAGGTTACTCAGACAAACACAGGACAACACACACACACACAAACTCAAGCAGAGAGGTTTATTAGTATAGTCAGAGCACAAGTCCAATTCGTAAATGGATGCCCTGCATAGCTCTAATCAATCGTCTAATTATCACGAATAATCTATTTCCAATTATTACTCGGCCACGTGTGACCTATGTGCTTATGTTTCTGATATATACCTTTAAAACATTACAGCCTAAGCTAACAATCCATAGCTATAGGCAAAAGTCTTCCCTATAAGCAACATTCCACCTCAGACAACAATCCACCAGAAACCGTTGTCCACCTTAAGCAACAGTAAGGAAGGAGCGACGGCGGATGTAAAGACCTACCTATTTCAATTAGTTGGGGGATCAAATGCACAAACAAACTGGGGCAAGTATTCAAGAACGAATCCAAGGTTCAGTTGGGAAGGACCTTGGTCCATGGATTTCAACATATCGGCAGTTGACTCTTAGAACAAGCGACTCAGATGATGAGAAAGACTAAATCACCGATTCCAGTTTCGTAATCGTCGTCATCATCGTCGTCGTCGTCAAAGTCCTCGTCCTCGTCGTTGTCGCACTGTTGTTGGTTCGTTGTCATCATCGTTGCCATCGTTGTCCTGGCTGTTGCAATGGCGGCTGCTGTTGGTTTTTGATTGGTGTCCGATGGGGCGTCTGTCTTGGCGTGCATCGAATGATGTCTCTTCACCAAAGGCGACATCTACAGCAATACAGCCACGCAGACATTTAATTATGGCACACTCCTATTTTTATTTAGGAGATTTCTATAGCGCCTATTCAAGTCCACTAATACACAGAGGTGCTCCCGACTGCAACGCTGATGATGAATCAGAGCTAGGATGCCGAAGCGCTTCATTTGCTAAGCCACCTGGCGAATGAATGCTGAGTAGTTAGACACATACAAGCTTAGCCTCCGGACGATATATGACTTCAGGGATGGAGAGACTTAGGGAGAGAGAGATAAGAAAAGACGGAAAGAGGGAGGAGAGTGCGAGAAAGAAGGCAGCAGGCATTACTATTATATTGTCTCTGGGAATCCTAGATCCATCCATGATAATTGATAAATGAAATGGTTGGCCTGCAGATGGTTATTTATTAATTAGATAATACATAAGTAGTCGCCGCTTTGCGTCCGTAGGGTGGTAGGTTCGATTCCCACCCCAGCCGTTGAGTAGGAACCTTGGGCAAGTTCTTCGCTCATAATTGCTCGAAGAGATTCGGCATGTTAACTTCAACACACCTCCCATCTGTAGTCGGGGGCCGCCTTTGAACAGCAGTGGGCTGAAAGAGGCGTATAAATACACGCATGCATGTCATACATAGATACATAGACTTAATTATGGTAACGTAGGACTTAATGGTGATGATGATGAGCATTGTTAGGAGTGGTGTCGATGATGATGATGAATGTATAGGAGGGGCTTACTCCTTCTCTGACGTGAGTTCTTGGAAACCATCCGATCTCTCCGGACTCTTTCTTCTCTCCCTTCATCCATCCATCCTTCTCTTCGTCCATGAAGAAGATGACGTCATTGACAGCCAGCGACAGGTGGTTGGATTCATCCGAATCCATCGAATACATGACGACGAACGTCTTCCGGTTATCTGCCAATCAGAAGAGAATCGCACGAACGCTATTTATATCAACGAACGAATATGGGACCACGCGCCCTGTTCAGAGGCGTGAATCTCTGTCAAACATTGGGAGGGGGAGATGTTGTGCGCCAAACAGGGGAAGGAGTTTGGGGAGAGGATGTGCCCCTCCCCAATTGATTATGGGGTCTGGGGAGCGTCGTAAGCTCCCAGCGGGGTCTGGGATGGAGCCCCAGGAGCCAACGAAAGTTTGATAATTTGATGCCAAATGGAGCAAATTCTTGGCTCTTATTTACTTCTAATTCTTCAGTGCTGATTTTGATCTCCACACTATATCTGGGATTGAAACCGTCCCAAAGTTTTTCCGTATGTGCCGCACATCGTCTGAAGTGATATCGACCTAGCGGGGTCTGTGGTGGAGCCCCAAAAGCCAACGAAATTTGGATAATTCTATGCCAAATGGAATACATTCTGGGCCCTTATTTACTTCCAATTTGTCAATCATGATTTTTAACTTCTGACTATAACTTAATTGGGTCAAAGACATACGACACAAAGGTCTTCCACGTGTGCTTGCACATCCTATTTTAAACGTAGCGGGTCTGGGGGGAGCCCCAGAAGCCAAAGGAATTTTGATAATTTTAAGCCGAATTAAGTACATTTTTGTCCTCTCTTTTTACTGTTTTCGAACTGCACAAAACAGCTTTTACAACTACACAATTATTTTTTGAACTGCACATTTTTGTATACAACTGGACGCTAAAAATAATGCCCTGGAACACGCTGTATACAAGAGCATAGGCCTACTCATTATTCAACAGTCTGAACTCTAAGGAACGGAGTGGAAAATATCTTGAGAGACGAGCAAACGTGTACGCCCGTATGCCCTCGTCTACCTGTAATAGCCCTTAGCCCCTTGTTCACAGTGGCCGCTGTTGAAGGCATATCTACGTGTGTATTATTATGTTTGTAGTATGCAACACTACAGATCCACGGCATAACCTGAGGCATTAAAAGTGAAGGACACCTTAGAAATGTGTAGGCTGAACTGTTCTGTACGCGAGGCAATGCTTTGCATATTGCCTACTCTTAATTAATTAAGGGACGTGGTAGTGTAGTGGTGAAGATCGCCGCCTTGCAACCGAAGGGTTGCAGGTTCGAATCCCACCGATCGCGTAGGGACCTTTAGCAAGTCCTTCACTCACAATTGCTGAAGCGCTTCGGCGTGTAAAACTCCGACACACCTTCGAGCTATAGTCGGGATCGCCTCTGAATAGTAGTGGACTGTAAGGGGCGGTATAAAAATACACACATACATAGGCCTACATATTGCTCTGAATTAATGTTCAAGCTTTTCAACTAAACAGAACAATCCGTTTCTACATCAAGGAACAATTTTAAAATATTGACAACATTTTTCGTTGATTAAAATAAACATTTGATAGATTTGTGACCTTGCTCGCTGATCATCCCGCGTCAATGATGGCATTTGAGATCAGAAGTAGAAGCATCTTTCATTTCAGCTTGGCAACAGAGAGTGTTGAAATCATTCTCTGGTAGCACGCTCTCATATACTCTTCTCGCATGTTTCTTTAGTCAGAGATTTTATTTGTTTCCATGATCATTTGGTGTTGGTGTGGTCTACTCCGCTATAGGCGTAGGCTATACATTATACAACATTCAATGGAAGGATGATAAGCTGAAAACATTCGAGAATCATTTCATACTAGAAGGCGATCCATCGTTAACAATCACAAACTCATAAAGACATCGTTAACTGAATGAACGCATCACCCCATGGTGATCCATGGCAGGCCATGTCCAAGAAACACAATTTTCCAGAAATTGTCCTCGTCGTTACTCTAAAGCCGTAGTTCAGACCTGTTGTTAAAAGTCGCTGGCGCTGGATGGACGAACGAATACTATGGGCAAATCAGTAGACGAAGTGGAATTACGTGCACGCCCTCCTGTTCACCGTTTATGCCATGCTGCAGGTCCTTCCTACACGCAACGCATTGCATACGTAACGCGTCGTAGAGTTCGTCTGCAATGGCGAAAAGGCGGCAGACGGATGCCAATCAAAGGGCAGACGATCGTCGTCATGGCTTCATAGAAATAATATTATATGCATTCTTCTTCTTCTTCTTTAGTGCTCTGCCCTCAGGCAGGTCCATATGTCCAACGACGCCACTCTTCCCTGTTGTGTGCTCTTCTCTTCAGTCCTGCATATCCAGCATCCAGCATCATCCAGTCCAGAATCATCTTTCGTGGTCTTCCGTGTGTCTTCTTCCCTTCCAGTCTTCTTATCTAGGTTCTTATCTAGAGTTAAATCGGTGGTGAGGGAGTTGATAGGAAGAGATGGATTTGTGAAAGAGGCTGTTTTAAGTTTGTGTGAAAGACCTTTGGAGAGATAGCAAGAGGTAAGATTTTTCGATGAGTTCATACTCAAGGGCAACTCTGCTAAACAAAGTTGTTCAACAAGTGGCGGATTTACCACGGTACAGATTTGTACCGAGCCTCCCATGACAGTCCTGTCAAAAGGGGCCTCCCTTTTCCTTTTTTAATCATTATGAGTCACTAGATCATGGATGCTTGCCCCCCCCATCTGACGACCAATTTGAATATTCAAACCCTGAAAGAAAGTGATGACTAAAAGGATTGATGACTACAAAGGGATCAACTTTTTGGCGGATGCGATGAATTCATTTTCGGAAGTTGGGACTAAAAAATATTCGGAACTTGGAAGCCCCCATGAGCGGAACCAAAACTCCGCCCATGGTTAGCCCAGGCGCCGGTGGGCCTTCCATGGAAATATGTGTACCAGGCCTAAAAATTGTAAATCCGCCGTTGCGTTCAACGAAGACTTCGATGTTCGGACACGTTGATAGAATGTCGATTGACAGACTCCCATGTAATGCACTGCACGCAAGATTCGAAGGAAAAAGAAGCAGAGGCAGACTAAGACTGAATAGACAATGTAAAAGATAATATAGCATCACTTAAGCTAACACTGACAGAGGAATGGACTTTACTAATGAATGGCACTAAGGAGAATGGAGTTAATTTGTTCGTAAATTAGCTACCAATTGGCTGACGATAATGATGACAATAACCATAACTTGTTATTGAACCAAAGCAGAGAACAACAAAAGACTATAAGAACTTAGCCAAAAAAAAGGAACACCAGAAGAAACCTGAAAGGGCTTATATAAGCCCCGCTGACAAGGGTCACCCTAAAATAGTACCATGAAAAGTTTCTCAAACAGGCAAGCATTGAGAACAATTCGACACTATAGCCTGTCACATAGGTATATATTTCTCGAATAATTCGATACAAGTGTCGCTGTTTTGAATAGATTTTAAATTTTGCTTGCAGAGTCCCCACTAATCGGCAAGTCGAGCGGAGCTGGACCAATGCTCTATCACTTCTGTTGGCTTCCATTGGCGACTGTTGTCAGAAGCGTAACGAAACAATGGACAGGCTTCGCGTTGCCGTGACAACGTTTGACGACATCAGGACAATTACAAATATTTATTGATGCTGTTAATATTAGCCGTAGCATACGTTGTATGTGTCTGACTTCCTAGCGATCTGTTGTACCACAACAACAACGATAATTATGTGAAGTGTTTTGAGATTTCTCTGTGCATCCAACTCATCGATGATGCTCGCCTAACAGACATCTGCTGTTTTATTCACTCGATCGGGTTTAAAGTCAAGCGTGTTTTATATTGACTGAGGAAACACGGTCTCTACTCCGTCACGATTGCCACTACCGTATCTGTGACGGTGGTTAAACAACCCTATGAAACATATCACAAGCATGGTTCAGGTTTCCATAGTTAATAGTTGACATTCCGACCACACCTCCTCCTGTCTCTATTACATAAATAGATTGCTTGTTAACCTATGTGTAGTATTGGACATGCTCTTGAAATTGGCTTTCTTGTAAGGATGCTATAGAGGATTCGCATTTGGCTATTCGTAAGTCGACATTATATGATGTCTTATTTACAGCGAATGTTGAGATTTACCCTCTTTCCTACACTTTATTGATCAAGTGATAATGTAGATTGTAGACAAATAAAGCCAGGGGATATAATTTAAGTTAAGGACGTTAACTTTTTTGTGATTCACTGACGACGTAGTAAGTGTGGCTAGTATTTCGATTGCTTCAGTAAGACTATACGATCAGATATTCGGCAACAACTTAGTTCCAGCTTGAAAGGGAATTGTATGCACATTTCATGGAGTGTTGTAAGGTACTTTTAAGGTACTTTTGTAACACTAAGTAATTACATTACACCATCAGTTTCATTATCAGTCAGTTATTTGATCCTAGTTTATAAAGCTCGATCTTTTCAGTTCTAAGAGTGGTTTTCTGATGAAGTTTTAAAATGCATTGTTACGAATCCTACAAGCAGTTATTGAAACAAATGAGTAAGATTTCAAAAATGGGTAATATATAAAACAAGGATTCTAAATGTAAAAATACTCAAACTGTAAGGTGAAGATACAGTGTTACGTAAACTCATTCTCACTGATCTGTGATCTCTTGTCATCAGCCATGACTGAATACGTTTTTCTTGAAGACGCTGGTTGTTGTCGTGAGCTCTTTAAAGCAATAAGGGAAAATCTTTCTTTTGGACTGAGTGGATTATGGCAACTGTCCATTTCATGTAACAGTCTTGGATTCAAATCTATAACACTACATACACAGTGGACCAGTGCATTGTGACAACCACGATGATTACTGATTATATTAAATGGATATCTTTTCTTCTGACCAGTGTAACCCAGTCGCTTTAGCGTAGTTAATGATTATGGTGAAAGAAGACCCAAGGCTGTCACATCCATCCTTATTCCGAACAGTGTTGAGGTTAGAGGTCCACTATGCTACACAGACACTTATGATGGGCTATTGCTGTACAGGTGAATTGCACACAATCATTCCTTTCCCTTATATTAGGTATCTACCATCTTTCTAAACTTTGCATGACATTTGACAAAAAGTACTGTGTTCAGGATATTTTGTTCAACATAAAAATGTCTGTGCTGCAGTTTTACTATGTAAGAAACACGTGGCCAAGCCAGATTGTATGTGGCAAGTATTCAAGCATGATGTCCTTGAAATAATTCTTTGTTGACTCACTAGTGTAGTGCAGTGGCCTAGTGGTTCGTGCACTAGATAGTAAATGTAGAGGTTTGGGGTTCCAAAGAGAGGTTTGAGGGCTTGTGATTATAACTTGGCTACTATAATTATGAATAAATTAAGTGGGCTCAGAAATTAAGCTGCATAGTGCATAGCCTATCAGCCATGGATATCTCTCAGGATTGGTTTGAGAATCTCAGAAAGCAGTTCATCATAAGCAACAGATCTTCTATCTGTTGATAGCACTGTGTACTGCAATGTACTGTCTCCCAGGCACGAAACATTTAAGCAGATAATAAGACTGTGCTTCAGTAGTGTATAAACGTTACAATAACAACTGCACTAAGAGTTGCAGTAATTTGTCACCCTGTTTGTTTTCAACTGGTTTTTACATTTTTTTTATACCTTTCTGTAGGTTTATAGCCGTTTTGATGTTCTTAGGTGACTGTAGTTTTACACATGCATATTAATTATACTTATATCTACAGACATATAAATTACTTTTATATCTGTGGATACATAATCACTCATTTTGTATGTGTAGAGTTAGAGAGCTTAACATGCAAAATGTATGAGAGTGCATTTTGTCCAGATTAGTTCACAATCTTGTTCTTCATTTTTTTACTTCATATTTCGTAGTTTATTACTTGTGTGTTTTAACGACTTAAGACTATAAGTTCCCCTATTAGGCCTGTCAGCTCATTTCAAGTCTTGATGAGTACAGACTTCCAACGACTCTAACTCCTCCATTCCAGGCTAGAGGCACGTGTAATGCGAGTTGTATGTAAGACAAAATCTATCAAGTCAGCGTAATTATCACATTATGCGTGGCGTTAATTCGTGAGAAGTATTTTGGTCTCTGTCCGGTTGACCTTGAATCATGCCTGTCATAGTTTGAACTATCCGAAAATTTCCCATCCCAAATGCTTGCCTAGTACTGAACTAACTGTGAAGCCCAGCTGCCTTAAACAAGTCTGTGCCCATAATTATTACAGGCTGCATGCTGGCGTCTGTTAGTATTTCTATAATTAAAAGTAGTTTTATTATTATCATTGAAGATTACAGTTGGGCGCAATATAAATTCACAGTGCTTGGCTTCCATATTATTCAATCCAGGTGATGTTCTCAGATTTAAGTTTGTTGATTTTGCGATGATATCCACGATTCTTCGTGTAGCTTTTCTACGTTTCCTTTGAGTTCTTCTAAAGGTGTCCGTATAAGATCATTACTTGTATTTTTTTTATCCCGTCAACAGCTCCTCCTCTCTGTTTTAGTTGAGCACCAGTCATTTGGCAAGTTCTCTTTCATTCCAATTGCTATTGCACTCGATGCTATATCAAGTGAATGTGACCTGATGGTATATCAAGTGAATGTGGATGTGACAAGCCAAAAGAAGGTGGTGCCCCGCATCTGGTCCTTCGAGTGGCACTTTAGACGTTGGAGGTTATGATATCTCGCTCTAGTCATAGAAGGAAAATTTATAGGGCTTTTTTAAATCCTTTATAGTTGTCACCAGTTTTCTCATTTGTCATAGGCAGGCCTACATAATTTATCTATTTGTTGACTTATGTGTTTGCAAGAGTCTGCCATGATTTGTTCAGCTTACTGTGCTCTGTTTTGCTAAGTCTGTCTATAATTATATTTGGCATCGTATTAGCTAGTGCAGTATAATGATATTTGGCATTGTATTGGCTAGTGCAGAGTGTCTTCGAGTAAATTTCCTGAAGAGGCGCTATATAAATTCTGTAAATTAATAGTATTGCACATGCTTGTTGCTTCTAAGGCAATCTTCTAAGGCAATTGACTTTTATTTAAATGTATTTGAACGTCAAATCCAAAACCTCAACTTTTTTAATTAGATGCATTGTACTAAGTTGTTCCTCTTGACTGAAGTTTCATTCATAGTGAGGTTTTATTGTACTTTTTCTAAAGCATACTTTGTTTACTGGCCATGCTTGCGACACTGTTTCTTCCAGTGGGGGTGTGTGTGTGGATATTGCACATGTCATGAAGAGGGTCGAGGCCATATACCGTTGCTATAGAAACCTCGATTTACATTTACATTATGTAGAGGCCCAATTGTTATCCGACAATTTTGGTTAACTGGTCTATTTCATAACTGGTCTATTTCATAACTGGTCTATTTCATAACAGGTTTATTTCATAACTGGTCTATTTCATAACTGGTCTGACAGGATAGTATATGTTAGTTGTACATAGATAAGTCCTTGCTCATAGCCACAATGTATTCCTTTTGCTACATTAAAAGAAAATGCTTATACATTTTGTCATTGTAAATAAATTAGTTAATATTCATGGCCTCAATGTTCTGAACAGTACAAACTGACAAGCCTTATTAGGCATTTCATTTGGTTTAGCTATGTCCCAAGTATCAATAAGCAGGAATTACAGACGATTGTCGAAATTATTATTTTGAATAAAGTTCAATTTTCGGGGTACGAACAAGGTGGCCTTTTGCAGCAGCGCAGCATGAAAGCTGTCGCTGAAGCAAGAGCTATTCGTGTTGATTTTGTATTTGCACTCTGGAGACCGTAGTTGTTGCTGCTTGTAAGGGCAGAGCCAAAACACATTTCTGCTCTGATTTGTTGTTGTGTACAGAGCTTTAAAACGTAATTCTGTACATGCTGCACTGAATTAGGTTTCACCAGTTTTATAGAAAACCAGTCTCATGTGGCGTCTTTTTCATACAATCACACATTATTCTTGGCTGACTCCATCTTGTCCTTTACAAAATGACTGAATTTTTGTGTAAGGTGTGTTGTGAAATCTAGGCCTTTTATTGACAAGCCTGCACAGTATCAAACTTTAAAACAGTCAGGTACTGGGTTTCGAACCAGATTTTCAAATGGGAATGGTCACGGACGAATTTGGGGAACCTTCAAACTTTTCAGGCATTTTGCACCTTAACTCACTGTAAATTTTTATAAGATAACTGATATTTACAAATGGTTTGAAACTGGTTTCCAAAAAGTCACGGCCATGTTGTTATTGCTCGACCACTTGACTTATTTTGGCATATGCAGCTGACAGTTACCTTGTCTAGAATTGCCTCTCCTGATGTTGTTAACGCTTAGAGGTCGTCCATCAATTATGTAACCAAAATAGGGGAGGGGTTCGGGAAAGTTTTGACGATGGAGGGTTCTACGACAATTGTCAAGAATAATTTAATGGAATATACGGCTATTAAACGTATAATTTTTTACTTCCATCCGAAACCAATTTCAATGTATTTCATGATGCAATGCTTCCTACGACTGACCTCATTTTGCTATTTTTATTACAAGGCATACTTTCGGCAAAAATAGAATATAGGTCCTTTTTCAGCAACTTCGAAGCATGTTTATAGCCGTGAAAAATTGCTCTTTAGGGGTGACATAATTATTAGGGGGTCTATGGATGTTCGACAGTTGTTGACGGGGGCTCAAAAGCAGCCAAAAAGTAGTTACGTAATTGATGGACGACCTTTTAACTAAAGTGTCGTGCATCCTGTTGTGATGGTAGTTTGTGTAGCAATGTTCACAGTCGTAAATGCACGGAAAAGGGCATTCAGGTTGACTTTCGAGATTAGATGCATTAGTGTTATGTGCTACATTAAACGCACCGCAGATGTCAGCACAAGCACTTTCACATATGCTGATCGTCCATGTTGCAAGTACGTAGGCCTCTACATCATCCTGTATCAACCTCACACGTAGTTTATGCTCTGCTGCATTTGGTGTATCTTGTATCTGTTTGTTGGCCTTTACAAAATGACAGAAGTTTTGTGTAAGTTGTTGTGTTGTGAAATCTAGCCGTTTATTGACAAGCCATGACAGTAACATAATCTCAGTATTATCCAATTGTTTAAGTTTAAACCTAACTACTAGTTAAGTGAAACCAAGCATATATATTGTCAAGGTAATAGACGTTTTTGTTTATTCCAGTGCAAAACTGTTGTGATCTGTTTTGTGCATGTTTTATCAACTCTTATACGTAACACTCGATAACACACTCCTCATTTCTATTTTCTCTGAATCACAATTTTTGCATATTCCTCCAGCTTAGATTTGCTAAAGCAGAGATAAAACGGAGCGGTGCAATTTTGTTAGCACCTAGCAATTACAGAATCTAATCCAATTACGAGACAGACAAACAATAAGAGTAGGCCTACCCACAATTAGTGTCAAATTTGTTTCTTATTCATTTTCTGTACATGAATTGAAGTGCAAAATAAATGTAGGATTTATTTGTTTGGTTCTCTGCAGGCAATGTCAAGTGAAATGAGCATAACTCAAATGTTGACTATATATAAGAAATGGCATACCAATGACTTTCTGCAATGGGAGATCCTATTTGAAGGGTGCAGCCACAATTTTGAAAATTGAGAAATATGGTTTTTCCTAACCAGAAAATGTAAGTTTTTTCTCTTAGAAAATAAGTGTAAATATTGCCATGTTCAATAACCTGAAGAGAAATAAGGAAGCAGATGATATTGAGGTGAAGGCCTCAACTTCCATGTAGCAGTGTTTAACCATTGTTTTTATTTAGCATTAAAACAATTCCCGATTTCAAATGAATGTACCTAGCATTGAAGTCTCGCTTTCAGTTCAGAATAACTCGACATCTCCTTCACGCCTGAATTAGTCCTTCTGTAGGCATGCCATTCTTCCAAACAACGGCTATGATAACATGATATGCACAACAGTGACATGAAATTGTAGATTTTATGGTCTAACATTTCACAAGTAGTGCAGCCTTTCTAGTGGCGATTACAGAACCCGTTGCAAGATCCGACTGCTACCAATTCAGCAATACTAGTGCAGAATAGATTAGCTCACTGGGGAGTTATGTAATTATTTTTTCCATCTTACTGTGGTGTAATATCAATAACTTACTAGTTACTACCAGATATTAACTGAAATTATAATTGTAAATTAAAATCAATAATACAATCGCCTAGCCCAAAAGAAGCTAATTCTCGCTTTTTCAAACTTACCCACCCCTCCGCTACTCATACACAAAGCGACCTTCATCGCAATGACACCGAATCTTGTACTCTTAGTCTTAGCTTTTACATCCATCAATTACTTCCGCTTCTAACAATCAAAAAATCTCCGATATTGTTTCCAGGAAAACTTAGATGCAGTCCAGTTCTAAGCGACAACAACTGGGGCGTATTCGTCTAGTTCGCTGCTGAAGTTCCATCTGAATCTTTTCTCGAGGTGCGAGCGGAAACTGAGTCCACGCTTCTTGAGCTCGCTGCCCGCGCCGCTTGCGTCGAGGTTCTCAAAGAACCTCGACAGAGTACCTGTGAGGAAGTTGTCTCGTGAAACAATGTCGACGAAGAAGTCTTCCGGTATTTCCTGGATGTGGAAGTGGAGGACGGACACGAACTTTGTAAAGAGGACGGGATACGTGGCTATTGCATCGACGCAACTGCACAGTAGATTCACCAGCCGTTTCCACTGTTCGAAGCCTTCAAACACCTAAAAGAAACAAGTGCAGTGTTTTATAACAATCAATCAATGTTTGTTACACAACGTGAATTTAAAAACTACACTAAATATACTACATGTGATGAGCATTAAATTGCATCACCATCACTAGCCTTACATACTTCTTTTCAGGAACAATACTGGTAGTAAAATTCCATTCCTTAAACCAAGCTTTCAAGAACGCTGTCAACCAACATCAACGGAAGAACATTCATTCATTCATTCATTTCGAAAATTTATATAGTGCCCCTTCAAGGAATCTACTCAGAGGCGCTACCAGCCCAGCCACGGATAAATAAATGAGATTTAAGCGACTTGAAAATTGTAGATAAGTTGGTCCGAGGGAGCAGGCGCATATCTACATTCTGTCAACTTACGAATAAAACGAGAGAGCACAACCAAATAACATCAAATGAAATTCTAGGTTCACCAACTTCGATTAAATAATTTTTCAAAGTGTAGAATGCAGTCACAATAAAATGAATAAATCAATTTATAGTGGCCTTTGAAGATCCAACTCAGGACCGTGAGTGGAAAATGATATTTCTGTACTGAACAAGTTGTAAAGCCATAAAAAAACATTTTCATACATTATCCAATGATGGCAACACAAGCTAAACCTGAAGAGTAATGTCAAGAGGAAGAAGCAGGCTGACCTGTCCAATCAGGAATGAGACGAACGCAAACTGCAGTTCACCGAGCAAGCCAACCGAATCGCCGTCGTACGTCGACGACTCAAGCGTGCACTTGAGCACGTAACTGTGATCCATGTTACATCGCGTAACTTCGGAAACGGTCGCGCCGTCCGGATGCTTTTTTCGTGGAATAGGGGTGAACTGGATTTCGGTTCCCGGACACGGCTGCATGATGGGCAGACGCGAATCCTCACTGTCCCCTTCGTTCTTCGACCACTTTGAAGTCGGATGATCGTCCGGGGCTTTCGATTCTTCGGCCTCCCGCGCTTCACGGCGAGACTGGGTGGTGCTACCGACAGACAGTAGTGGCGTAACGGCGCAGATCTTACCACTTTCGGGCAGCAGATGCTCCATCAGTTGAGGGGTAATTAGGTTTGTTAGCGAAAGCCACTTTTTGTAGCTGAAACCAGAAGACAATGTTTCATCAATCAGAGTACTTTCAACGGTGTTTTCCATTTCATAGTAATTTTTTTTATAATAACTGAAGTGCTTATCTATTTTATAATAACCGAAATTATCTATCTATCTATCTGGTTATCTATCTATCTATCTATCTAATCTATCTAGCTAGCTTATGAGTAGACTTGCTCTGTGCTTTACAGAAGTTCTAATACAATAAGGTGTCATCCAGTACAGTGTTGTCCGTGCAGACCTGTAGTAAACTGCACTGCCAATACTGGGCAAGTTAAAATGCTAATATAATAACGACACACGTAGAGCTACGAATGGCGGTTGGCGCAAAAGAAACTGACCTTTCATATGGATAGGCACCAAGGAACCGATCCAGTTCTTGCTTGTTGGACTCAATTCGTTCCTGTTCCTCCACTGTAACCGATCCAGGTTTCATGTCTGCAGACAAAGAAATCATCGCAGAATAATAGGCCAGCTAAATAAGTGGCCCAGAAATCAGAATAATAGGCCAGCTAAATAAATGACCCATGATCATCACAGAATAATAAGACAGCCAAATAAATGGCCCTGAAATTATCACAGAATAACAAGCCCGTTATACAAATGGCCCCTGCACTGTACTGCTCAAAAAAATTTTGACCGCTCTTCAGGTATAGAAACAACGAAACAAACTGAAGGATAGAGTTGTGTTCAGGTACAATTCAGGTCCACCACTGATGAATCTGTTCTAGAGGTAGTGCCTTATAAATATCGGATTAAACCCATAGTGATTGCAATCATAATTATTATAATTATGTCAAGAAAGATATGGTCAATGGATTCTTTGACTGAAGAGCAAACCATTAACTTCAAAGTTTTCCTTGACGACACGATGACTCTGTTGTGAAGCGTTAAACCCCAAATTCACATTCATGAACAGGCAATTGTCTTTCTTGTACTAATCACACCTTGACTTTCAAATTTTAAATATATTAGAAGTAAATATTTGTTGAATAAATGTCACATTTCACATGCATGAATGATTGCAACGGCGTACCATTCTTTTCTCCCTTATTACACGAATCACAAAAAGGTATTGGACAATATTAAAAGCCTGTGCTTACCTTCCATCTGTTTGTCCCAGACTTTCACAAGGACTTCTCGTTGATGGAAATTATGCATGAAGCCTGTACGTGGTGCTACCTGATGGTCAATGCCTACAGCACTGCAAAAGAAACAAGAAAGTGAGGCTTGAAATGAAGCTCTGTACACAAGCATTTCTGTTCAAATTCTTAGAATCAATTCCAAGATCTATGACCGGAAACAATTGTAAGTATGTTCAGTTACCATCCATTGGTTTATCGTTGCCTAAGAAACAATTTGAAAGAATCAATTTCTGCAAACATAAAAACTCATTTGGCCGATCTAGTCGGCCACACTGTAAGTATTGCAAGGTGCTTAATATTGACAGTAGATCAAGTGACAAATCATAGCAGCTAACTACGGGATTCTAATTGCACCTTAGCAAAGTTTGAAACTTGTGCAGAGAGGGGCAAACTGCATGGCAATGGGAAGTTACTTATGTCCCCTGGAAGAATTTTAAGGCAATCCCCATCGGGGAGGCGACCCACCAGCTGAAAACTGCTCTCTTAGACAGATCTAGTAATCAATGATGCCATGGATGTCTTTGTATGTGCAAGTGATCAATTGTATTTCTGATATTACTAATCATTACAATAGAAATACTAGGAAACGTAATGCCTACTCAAGTAATTGTACTGTCTCTTCAAGTACTGACGCATGCACAAGTTTACGTTCTGAATACTTTACACAACACCATCAACACCAACATAATGGGACAAATACGGAATACAGCTTTGATGAATAACCTGTAGTAGATGAAATGAACGCCTGGCGGTATCATCTTGACACCTTTAAATTCGCTCCCAACTTTCCACGAGTTGTAGTCGACACCAAACTCTGTGCCGGGAGGGACATCAAGAAACACGACAGTGGCGCCCTCCTGAAAAAGCCACTGTGCCTGCTCTTGTGATACTGGCTCAGCCATTGCACACCTATAAAGCAACTTTGCAAGATTAGAAGGATATAATTAGAAGGTCAGGCCATAAAAATATCACAGGTATCTCCCAATGGTCTGTGTTGTCTTGGAAGCATTATATAGCCCCTGGACAATGCACTTAAAAGCATGGAGATCCCTTACACATTAATTATTTCTGTGGTCTTTTCTGGGGCCCATAGATTTATGGGTTCCTGGCATGCCCATGTTTTGAGATTGCACTGAACAACTTACGAGTCTTAGACCTGTCTTCTGACTGCAAATGCAAACGCCTTTTAACTTGACAGCTATCTGCACTAATTTGATTCCACATTTGCTAAACATAAAATAGCGCTACAAAATCTAATCGGATGCAAAATTCAACCAACATCGTAAAGTACTTTCTCGTAGCAGTAACTTTTTTCTCACATAGACTAACAAAAGAAAAATAACTATGATTACAAATTCAGTTGTTTATTTACTTTATTCATCCACAAAACGAATTCAACTATTTATTAATAAATATTTAATTGCAACAATAGTAGTTCTAAAACGTGGGTTCTTCGTTTTATGCATGAAATCAAGG
>JAQFXW010000907.1:0-16525 GCA_034693945.1 Dendrobaena attemsi
TCTCAGTGATTAATCTAGATCAGCGTGGGGGGAAGATCCCCCCCAGGATCAGCTTTCCCCCAAGAAGAGTTTGAGGACTTAGGGTCACTCGAATTTTGTAAAAATATAGAATTGATGACTAAAAAGAAGAAAGGTCATCAGTTCTTTTGGGGAGTTACGTTGTAGATTTTCCTGAAAATTGGAAGTGATGACTAAAAAAAGGTCAGTCGGGCTACTTTCCGCCCCTCCCGACTTTCGGGATGCCTCTCCCCCCCCCCCCCCGAAGAGTGGGACTAGATTACAAACTGCAATCTGACATGAGTTTATAAAAAGCATTTCAAGATAAAAGTCTCCAATTAACCAACTGGTGAGTATAAATGAATGCCATGTATATGCGTTTGTGGAGCCAATCGTCTTAATTTTGTGGAGTTAAGGGCGTCTTATAAGTTCTGAAATAACAACGTTGAAGTAGCCAATAACTTATCAAACTTTAGAGTCATTACTTTGAAGGGCAAGTTTGAGACTGATTGCAGGACTCTGGTTTTCATTTATGGAATTCATTCAAAGGGCTGATATGAGGTTGAAGATCTGTTGAACTTTACTTTAGCCTCTTTAGGAAGGTTTGTTGGCTGTAGTATGCTGATTGTCGTCTTGTGAGACCTAATCTGTCTTCTCTAATTATTCTTATAGCTTCGTCGGTGAGTCTGGGAGAAGGAGGAGCGAGATATTCGTATCTTCTGATGACGGTGCTGCTTGGAATCGCTTCTCTGATCTTCGTGATTAGATGCTAAGAATTCAGATCCATCAACATTCCACTTCGTGTTCTGCTCAGCCTATAGTATCTGTGGATCACTTTCCATGACACAGATTTTATGTCCGTTTTTGTATCTCTTGCAAGACTAGCTGAATGCTGAAGCAATGAACTCTCTTCAGATTTACTAGACACACATCTGTTCTCTTACCAGTTAATAGTTAATACTCGACATAGTTTTACTGCATGTTTGTGTATTAAAATAACTCTTATGGTTTGACCAAGTTTCAATGAATGGTGTTCATCAACTGCTGCATTTTAAAAAAGAGATTGCTTGCAATTTGAATTTCATAGCCGCCGTATAACGCATTCTTGATTCCAACCGTGCCAGAGCATGTTCTAAGAAAACTTGTTGCTGCACAATCATAATATCACATAATCAGCTTAAGAAAGATTGATAACCTTTTAGTCACTACCTTCGCTTTCTACTCAACATGCCTGAACTACATACAAGAATCCTATTTCTCCACAATAGCCTTTTATCACTGCATTTTCTGCTGCATGGCAAAACAAGCCATGAACCTCTCTAATAGATAAATGGTTTTGAAAGATAAATTATGGCTTAAGAGACAAGGATAGTACGGGGCATGAATTCGTAATTTCAGTGAGTTTGCAGAGTTGTAACTATTTTGAAATCGACTCCGTTCGGCAGGAGTTGAGTGAGTTCTTTTATATCGTCGGCTTTCCATACCGATGTGTTTCGGTGTAACGGTTGTTAGTCAGTGACAGGCGCACCGCATAATTATTTCGTCAATTGCAGAAACAAAATGGCTGAAGTTCCGTGGATTCTGGATGGAATTATAGTTTTTCTGTTGCGTGAATGCGTGATGGAAATTTTTTTGCTAAAATTAATGCAATAATTGCATTAATGAATCTCTTAGCGGAACAACAAATGTGGCTACCAGTAACTTTGTCAGACATCGGAAGGTAAGTCAGTGAGACAGTGACTAATAATATACAGTAATAGGTCTGCTAATATACATTTGTCGCCTCTGATTAGGGATCTTGATGGGGCGCTGTACAAATTGCGATTGGTTGGTGCCATAGCGAATCTCGAAACCCGAATCGCCGAAAGGTAGTTATCGCCGAAACTGTTTTATTATCGAGAGACCGTATCACAGAAAACGCGAATCGCAGAAAACCTTCTCGCCAAAATTTGTTAAAATTATTTTAATTACCGTTCTAATCCATTATTATGGAATGCATCGGATAGGCTGTGTTTCGAGGACAGCCAATAACTTAAATCAATTTTCTAGTTTTCGGCAAATCGGCAGGAATTGGGTTTCGGCGATTCGGGTAGACACCTATACATTATTGGTAATCTACAGTTTTAACCGAATAAATTCTTGAATTAGCGTTTTAACGTATTTAATAATCTCATATGCTCCTACCTTTCACTGTCATATTCCGACTTGTTATTTTTAAATCGACATTTTTATGATCGACAACTTCATTTCTCATCTCGCTTCTGTACAAAGTTAGATTACAACATGCTAGCTGGTAAAACACATGCGTGTGAGTTGATGTTGTAACTCATTTAGCAACTGAGTTTGAGTTAACTCATTTTACAGATGGGATGGTTTGATTTATAACTCATTTTGAGGTGCATGAGTTGAGTTTTTATTTGTTAGCATTCGTTATAACGGATGTCGGTCACTAGTCCAGCGAAGTCATGGTTTCACACAATTGAATTGGTCAAACCTCCACCAGGCAGAGCTGGGCCTTCGCTGTTGTGGGCCCTGTGACTTGGGATACTTTTCTGACTTAGGTCTACAGCTGGAATGATATAAGTGTTTATATGTATGCATGTTGTGACATTTTGAGACCGTATCTGAGTTGTTGACAAGGGCTGTGTGTATAGGCCTACAGAGGGTCATTGAGCAAAAAAAATTGCCTCGTATATTCCACCTCTGAAATCGAGATATAGGTGTCTATTGGTCATTTTGATCATGAGATTGCATTTTACAGGAGCTGTGAAAGTGTTAGGCCATATTGGGGGTGGGGGGTGGTAGTGTGGTGGTGAAGGTCGCCGCCTTGTGGCAGGTTTGAATTCCACCCACCGCGTAGGGATCTTTAGCAAGTCCTTCACTTACAATTGCTGAAGCGCTTCGGCGTGTAAAACTCTGACACACCTTCGGGCTGTAGTCTGTACCACCTCTGAATAGTAGTGGATTGTAAGAGGTGGTATAGAAATACATACATACATACATACATATTGTCAAGCCAGTTCTTAGCTCTGCCAAGCCTAGACCGCGGGCATTTCTTAATAACAGACATTTCGTAACTGCTTTCATTGAATGGACGTTTTAAGCAAGCACAAAGGCAATGGCTTCTGCATGACAATAGATGGATGAACTTTTGCATATTCATAGAGCGAACCAGAACTGCCTCATGAATATTAATTATCTGATGGTCGAGTAGATTTGTTAGGCCTTGAATGAAGGAAGTAACTCGTTCTGTTCCACCTGAGAAGAAGTCCTTCCTCTTGTGTCGCGTTCTTCCTTGTTTGGCTACAACTTCGCTTCAAGTGAGGACCATTTGATAGACTGCAGTTGTCGTTATAGACCACCTCTGTTCATCAGTTTCTGTTGCAAACCATTTGGCGGCAATGGGTACAAATAAATTAGTTCTCTTTTCTTAGCTGGCTTGGCATTGATCATAATTAATTCTCGATATTGTTACACCTACCCAGTGGTTTTTTTAAATATAGGTCCCGGACAAAATTTTTTTACCCAAAATGTTTTGGGCGGTGTTTCCCATGTCCTAAGAAACTGATGACCTTTTTTTAGTATTTTACAAACCTAGCATATGAGTTTTAATGCACTACACACAGTTACAGTTTTAATTTGACTATAATTGCTAAAAACAGTGAACTTAAACAAATTTTATTTGAATAGGTTCAAAAAGGTCCTGGTACGCCGTACCGTCGCATACCGTCACAAAAATGGCACTGCGCCTACCTAGTGTCTCTTTGCCTCATCTTCATACCCGTAAGAAGATCTTCACCTAAATTCGATTGCTTAATACTTTGGCAAACAATTCCATATTCAGGTGTTTTTACATTCAATTACGGCCTTTTTCAGATGGTCGACCATAGTTTGAGTGTATTATTTTGTGTGATGGTGTTTTGTGAGTATTTTTTTTGCTTCACAAATGTATCTGTGTCTGTATCCTTGTGTATGTTTCATTGCATCTTGGTGAGTGTATCCTTTTGTGTACTGTGTCCTTATGTGTATGTTTCTGTGCGTGCTTGTGTGTCACTTTGTCCTTATGGTGTGCTTCAGTATGTGTGTGTGTGTTCAGGGAAAACCTGAGGACGACGTTAATCTAACGACCGTTATATCTGCTTCCATGGTACAGTTAATCCATTGACTTATTGTTGCAATTGATTGAGAACACAATAACCCCCCTTGAATGACACATTCTGACGTTGAGGAGAGCAAATTTTTAAACTAAAAGCCATTCTTCCGAATCCTTCCTAGTCTCTGATAAAGGGTGGAGCGTCAATGCTTCATGCCTTATGTATGACGTCACATGGGCCGCAGGTGCGTGCCTTAGAGTTGGTGAAAGAGGGCGAGGTGCCCACAAGAGCCGAGGAGAAGGGAGGACTCCAAAACGCACCTAGCCTGTACAAGGCGTGAGCAGCTATGAAGGGCTTGAGAACTGAGTCAGTCAAGCGGAAAACTGGCCAACCGTGACCATAGCGTGCACAAACTTTAAGAGGCAGGCCTCGTGTTGAAGGTAGATTAATTGCATAGCAAAAATAAAAGGATTTAACTGGAAAATGAAGATAAAACAAAGAAATTTGTTGAGAGGAGTTTTGTTTTTCATTGGATTCTGCGCTGAAACATCCCTGGGTCAAAGTAAGGTTACTGTTCTCATTATTTAGTACCAATCATTATATAGCAGCAAGCATAGCTTCCGGGTTATGACATAATGTCACCTGGTCCAAGTCCAATAGGCTGTTGGAGCTAGCAATAGCCCCATCATATCAAAATCCATCAAACAGTGGTCGGTTCTCCTCAGGTTGAATTCAGAATGTCTGCCATTTCTGTAGTGCTCTGCAATTTATTACGATTAGTCTGTGGGCGTGTTCAAGGTAGATTAATTGGGTGTAGTGGTGTGTATGTTTGGCGATTTGTGACCGGAGTGTCACAGGTTCGAATCTCACTGTTTAGATACTATGAGCTCTAAATTACTTTGTGGGAGGGGCTTAGAATAGAGTAGTGGTAAGTAGATTATAAGAGATCTAGTAAATGAAGCGATTTAGAAGTTTATCATTGTCGATCTTTATCATATTCTCCACATTGCCTTTGTTGTTTTGAGTTGATCCAAGTCTGGTTGCCATATTTTCACGGAGATGTTTAACTGTGACATCTGAATGCTTAGACAACATCCAATTAAAATCGGTCATTTATACTTTAATAAAGTTCTCCTTGCAGTTGTTTTGACACAGATGACCTCCGAACCACTCAAACTTGTTATGTTATACACGTTATATAATAGTGAGAGTTATTTGAACAGAAATTGAAGTCCTCTGCAGTCTGCTAAACTTGTATAGTGTTGCATGTGTTGTTACTTAAACCTAAATTTATTTGTTTGACTTTGCATCACCATTATTGCTGTTTGAGTAGCGTAAATCTTTTGACCAAAAGACAGAAGTTAAGACATGTGTGTTCATTTTCAAGGGACATGGACCCTTCTGGCCCATGACAAAGGTGAAGGTGTCCTGCCCTACTTTCTGATTTGCTGAGCTGACTGCGTTTAACCGTGGGCCATAAATATATCTTTAATGGAGGGAGTAGACAAGACCATTACACATCATTTCTAACATTGTCAGTGAATAGAACTTACTAAATCTACTCTTCTGCTTCGTTTTGACATTGTTTAGAACTCTGCCACTATCCTTATATACTTTGTAAGCAGTAGGATGGTAGTAACAGTTATGACACCTTTATTGATCCAGTATTAAGCCTAGAGATAAAGAAGCAGAGTGGCACAACTCATCTGCTTCTGACAGTGTAGCAATATAACGAGCACCTTTCCAAGCGAGCCGCTACATGACAAGGAGAATGTTTTAGGTCTATACAGGTATTCTTTCAAGGTTAGAGTGACATAATCAACAGCAAAAATTAGGGTTGACCGGAATCCTGGAGGGATCCGGACCGGATTTGGCAGTATCTGGATTTGCAAATACTTGTAGCAAATAATTTACCAAATCCAAATATCAATAAATTAATATTATTGATAAAAACATACCTCAAAAAATCTGTTAGTTAGTCTCTTCTGTAGGGACTTCTGTCTAAGTCTATTAGTCAAAATATTAAATGGAAAGTAAACCCCCCTGTTCCTAATGTATCTATGTAGCACCAGTTCAGCATATTTGCTACACATTAGGCTATAGGGTCTCCTGCATGGTGTTTGTTTAGCCTGTTTTTCTATGCATTAGGCTCTAGGGTCTCATGCATGGTGTTTGACAGTGTTATAAGTGTCATAATCAACTTAATCAAGTAGTCTTTTTCTTTGATATGACAAACATAAAAATTGGCATACAGTGGTTTAGTAGAACTAGGCCCCTTAGCCCTTACACTTATTATAACCCCAATTACTTATTAAGTAATTATGTCACAATAAGTAATATACTTAAACACGGACCCCGAGAGGTAGGCTCACATGAAGCTTAGGCATGTTGTAAGCGAGGAGATCCGGATTCGGATCCGCAAATATTTGGGCCAACTATCCGTTGGGGAAAATCATATCCGGTCAACCCATAGCAGAAATAGAAGAGAGAGACGAAAAGCAAGAGATAGAGGAAGAATATAAAAGAAGCGGAGCAGGATATAAGGAGAAAGAGGTTGAGACATTATTATCAATAGGAATAAGTAGAGATAAAGACGGAGGAAAGAAATTATTTAAAATCAAACTGAAGGTTCTCAGGTAAACAAAGTTTTGATTGAATGGAAAAGAAATGAGTGACATTATTGACAGATGATCATGAAAATAAGTCAATAAATCGGGCACATGGATAAATATCCATCTTAGGTGCAGTTATATGTACAGTAGACTAAGTCTTGCTGTGCTAATATTGTGCTTTTAATTTCATATTAATCAGTCTGTTAGTCTCTCATTCCTTCTATTGTTATTTGACATGGGACAAAGTTTTCAACTTTGGTTTGTCCATTTGGATCGGAGCTATGTCTACTAAATCAGTCGAATCCTTTGTTCAACAGGAACAGATGCAAATATTTGTAGTTATTTGACATCAAAAACAGGAAATCGTGATCCGATTGTCACGACAGAGTCTTTACAGATGTCAACTATTAACTGAATTTATGGTCTCACCATCCAGCCAAAAATGGCCACATCAGAGTTTTGATCGACCAGCCACTTGTCAATCTGTAGAGGGGCAGTTAGAAGAGCCAAGCCGTGAACTGTGGGGTCATCATATGGCTTTTGTTCCCCGAGTTATGCTCAGTCAATTAAGGCTGTTTTATTTTGAATAGGTTCTGTATGTCTGTGAGGAACTGGTGGTGAGATTTTCTCAGTTCGATAATGATAGAGAGGAATATGATAAGGTCGAGTAGAAAGTGGATACTGTAGAGGCAGGAGAGTGTGGTGCAAACGGAGCAGAAGAAGGATAGGCAATAAAGAGTCAGGCATTTTGAGCTGTAGAAATCTTCTAGAGCAAACAACATTTGTTGAATTAATTGTGTTGAGTGTAATAGTTTGCTTCCTATGCTCTGTTCTTCTGTCTTCAGATGCTTGCGTTGGATTCACGTGGGTGACAGTTCCCGGTGCTAGTCCATTAAACCCGACCACAGGCAGCGGTACATCCCCATCCAGCTGTCAATCATCATGTGTCAATCAAACCAGCTGCACTGGTGTCTCCTGGGACCAAAGCACTTGCTCCATGAGCACCAACTCACTTATAAACTACAATGCATCGACCACTTCAACCTACTACAGTCTGATCAGAAACTTGTCAAACTGCAACCAATGTAAGCGATCTTTAACCGTATTATTAGAACTCTACAAAATTGTAATTTCTGTTCATCTTTAACAAAAGTAAACTGAGGATTATGCGGATCACAGTGATGATAGGATGATGATTAATGTTTTGAAATGGCAGCTTATGCCAAGTGGAACAATTTGACTGACCATAAGGCATAAGCTGTGCGTGTTAGGGTTCTCGAAGTAGCTTACTATTGACAACGCTATAAAAATAATAATTATTTGTCTGTATCCTAATTATCCTACAATTGTATTTACGATTATGATGTTGAAGATTATCTGAACAGTGAACGCTCTATAGTGATTTGATGGCTAAGAAATCGCAATTATGTAGATCAGGAAATTAAATGGAAAACCGAGAAAGCACTCTGTGATGATGATGACTTGATCACAATGACGACTACGATGAAATTTAATGATGACAATTAATATTGAAGATGAAAACGGTGAATATTGATGATGATGATATTGATCATTAGTGAATAATGAAGTTATTTCATTTAAATAATAAGTCTATTCTACTTTCAGCATCAACATGTTCCTATTACTGGTCCGGTATTGCAAACAAACATGCATTCGGTGGAATTCAAAACAACAAGACGAACTTGAATGACTGCGTGGAGTCGTGCCAACAGAATGATTCCTGTGCAGCCTTGGATTGGGACACAGTGGCCAATGCCTGCTATCTCTTTACAACAATACCACAGCCGTACAATGCGACCGGAGTCTACCACTTTGACAAGTATTGCCAGGTCTTTACAACAGGTGAGAATTGAAATCCTACTCACAATAGTAATACTATTATATCAATGTTTGAGAAATAGACTCTTGCTCAAAAGACAACCCTCAACAATTATACTTAGTAGGCATAATGTTTTAATTTGAAGACAATCGGAAAATAACAACAACTTCAAAGTATTGTCAATAACTGTTAAAAGTCAGCGTCTCTGTGCAGTAGTAACAGGTGTTGCCCTTTGAATGTGATGGTTTGAAAGAAAAGAACTAAGTTCATAAGTCAAGGAAGCTTTTATGGAAGTTCAGCACTTTTATAAGAATTCATCTTCGGGAGGATCTTTCTCCTAATCGCCACCGTTGATTATCTCTTATGTTCTTCTGCTCCTCCTCCTCCATGTCCTCTTGATCCTCCTCCTCCATGTCCTCTTGCTCCTCCTCCTCCATGTCCTCTTGCATGTCCTGCTCTCTATTGTACAAAGTCTTCTCTTAAGAGTCTTAACTTGCATCAACCATGGATCTGATGTTGCAACTGAGCTTGTGCTAGGCCTATTTGAATTCAAATGCTTGTCATGGTCCGGTCTTTGCGTCATAATCAATATCTTATTAAGTTTATTAACTTCTCCTAACAATAACAATAATTTCGCAACATAATTACTAAACTAATCAGTCACCGATCCTGGATAAGATGTTGCCCCATACGCTGAGGTTTTTAGTGGTGCTTTAACAGTTTGTAGGGACCGAGATAACAATTAAATCTATCTGCAAAATAAATATTTGGGCCATTCAATATCAACACTCAGCTGCAAATACTCTGTTAAGATTTTCAGTTGCATAAGATTGTCTTTCCATTAAAACAGAGTTCTCACTATGTCAGTCTATTTTAGATCTATAATATTAATTTCAAGGCTTTACATGTCTTCAATTCATCACATGTCTTGTATTTATTTCAGTACCTACTATGGCATCGTCACCAACGACGACTACAGGTAAGCGTTTATCCCTTCTTCTTCTTCTATTGCTGTTGCATTGCTCTGTAATAATAGTTCTTGCTTTTCTTTTGTGCTTGATATTGTTGCAATTGATTTGATTCATTTTGTTTTTCCAGATCGTCCTTCTTTCTTCTGTAAATAATATCAACATCTCTAGAAGAGCAAGTAACAAATCTAAGCATTGCGCAGATGAGTCCTTCTTAAAGTTGCACCCTACACATTCTCGGATGTGATTGGAATGTTTACATTTCGATTCACATTTCGATTCGTGTAATGTATGTCATCAGATACATTTGCATCTGGATTTATTTGCTCCTTGATTCTTCGTTGTATCTGCTTGACCATTCCAACCGATCTATCTCAGATTTAAATAGCTCTTCTTCAAAAATCTATTCTCTACTAGATCTGTATAACCCATCAAAAATGACGGGGTCTTTAAGCTCTGCAGAAACTGCAAATTAAAATGTAAATTCAAAAGATCATAATTTTTAAGCGGCCTTTAATAATGAATGTAAAGCGCCGCCCCAGCGAGTAAACACACCGTGAAATTTGAGTGGATCCATCTGGCGAATAGAATGGTCAGCGTGTTAATGCCGCATACACAGGTTGATTGGTTTATACATTCATACGACGAGAAATATTGTTTAGAATTATTCTATGACATCAGTATTAAGGAGAGACTGAAGAGGAGTAAGACGGACCATAGAGACACATTGAGAATTGAGTTGCAGCAGTCAATGTGGTCTACTATGAAGAGAGAACAGAGCAGACAGACAGACAACCCTGAGATGACTTAAATGAGAGTACAGGGAATGGGCTTGGCCCTGGGAGAGCCTCTGATTAGGTTGTACTGATAGAGGCGCTTTAGAAATGTACAGATAGAATAGAATCATGTGCTTTACAAGAGTGTATAGCTTTGACTGGTTTTGACCGTTAAGCAGATTACATTCTGTGTGTTTCAGTCTGGCCAAATGGCTCGACTCCAGCGACGCCACCACCAGTTTCAGCAGCGTCTGGATCGTCATTGCCTGGCGCCACCACCAATCCTTCCAACATCATCCCAATCGGCTCCAACACGCCCACCCTCCTCAGTAGCATCGCCTCCGTCTCTTCTTCCTCTGCCACATCTTCATCTCCATCCTCATCAACAACAGGTAACTGCAATTATGCAGCACTTGTAATTAATCTGTCATTTACTAAGGGTCGCTTCTTAGGGATTGGCGTCTGGACAACTATGATGATGACAGTGATTGGCTTCTGTTTGAACATTGACAAGAAAAGACTTGCTTTAAATGATGTGCAGTGATTCACGAAATGTGCTGAAGAAGTGGAATGCAGTTTGTGTGATGATAGTAGTAAAATAAGGAATAACTTACTGTTCAGTTAAATTCCCAAGTAATAATTATATGATTTCTGTTACTAAGAAGAGTGTGTAATAATGTCTTATAGGTTTCGGAATTCAGTTATTCAATGCTAGAGTTTGTTGTAGTCGTAGGTCTGTGACCCCCCCCCCCTCACTCTATGGAAGCCGCAGGTCGTCCAAGCTACTAAGGAAACCTATTTACATGGATAAGAATAATGATTAATCACCAATGCACGCATACAACATAAATTGCACTGAGGGATGATGACGATGATTATGATGATGGCAAACATTAATAATCAAATATTAAACATAAATGTAATTAATTATATTTCTTTTTACCCAACCTAATTATATGAATAATGATAATATTTATCGTTTTTCCATGTTCTTAATTTCCCCACAAGAGAAGATGTTCGAAAGCAAACTCCGTCCAACAATAACCAAGCTCTACTTCCAAGAAATGTCCGAGCAGCAGTGTTTCTAGGAAGGCTGGCAAATTTATATCCGCCCGATTTACTAGGAACACTGAGGCTCATCAATCCGGATGAAGATTCAAACAAAACTCTGTAGACTCAAATTACTGCCCCAAAGTAATCTCTAAGTACACTATTGTCTCAGGTGACTGGCGCAGCCAATGAAAATACAACTGACTGTAGCCAGTGACCTCTACATCAGATCAAAACATGTCGAATGGCAAATATGATCAGGAATAATGAATACATAGCAATTAGCCATTATTTATTAATTTAAAATAATATGTTTTTTTTGTGTAAATAACATGTAACATATTATGTAGTTACTCGCTTATAAATATATGTTTATTTTACGTGAATTGGTTTTCTTTTAGGTCCACTGTGTAATGGGACCGCATGTTACCTCGGCGAATGGTGTTGGAACTTGACCTGCGTCTGTCTTCCCAGCTGCGATCCTTCGGTCTATTCACCCGTCTGTGGCAGCAACAACCAATCGTATCCAAGCGCCTGTGAATTGTACAGAGCCTCCTGCAACGCTAACTATACGATCGGTCTGGTTCGAAAAGGAACCTGCAATTCAGGTATATGGCAATCAATGAACGACACTTTGATATATTTAGAGACATTATTCAGAATTCATTTTCACTTTTGATAAATACCGCAATTGTTGGCATTAAATCAAACAGCAATGTTGTCATTTGCAACCGTTGGAATTATTAGCACTGGCCTCATCAGCATTCAGGCAGAGATTTTTCAGGGTAGCTCTACCCTCCAATGAGCGGTAACGACCAATTACCGGCTGAAGAGGATTCAAATTCATTTGTACGAATGCTATATTGCACCAAGCACAGTGTTGAAGGGTCAACAGAGGAGTTACCGCTATCAAGGCCGTAGATATGGGGAATGTTTTGTGCGTTTAAACACTCCTCGAATATAAATAATGCTAAACTTAAATAATGCAGAACTTCATGATTTGTGAATGATGCCTATGATTCTATTCTACACTTGTTCTGACACGAGATGATTCACATTAAACTACTTTAGATGATTCTGTGTGTTCTACGTGGCCTTGCTGGCTGGTTACGGTCCTCAGAACCGCTCAGTTGGTCAATTTACTCGGTTACGATAATTTCGGATAACTCGGCAACAAGTAAACACACATCCGAAAGAGTATCCTGGCTGCAGCCTTGAGTACGATGATGTCTAATTGGCAGATTGGACAGGAAACGGGTCGACCCTACATGTGTGCAGTCAACACCAAGGGTGGAACGGTGGCAGAACTCCCCTGACTATTCATATTACCATTCAGCAAACAATAACTATCAACAGCAAAACTATCACAAGCAGTGTTGGTGCAATCACTAGAACTACAGTAATGCTGTCACTAGCATAATCCATATATCCAGTTGTAAAAGCTCTAATTGAATTTTCCCCTAACTAATTGCAAGATTATTAATTTATTTCTATTTCATTACATTTTGCAGATTATGAATATGCTGATGAGTTGGATGGCGGAGAAGCGTCGTCATCCTCCCTTCCGACCGCCATTAAGCCAGCGTACATCGTGTTGGCTGGATTGGGCGGAGGATGCCTTCTGCTCGTCCTCATAGCCGTCTGCATCCTCTGTCAGTATCCACTGCACGGCGCAGAGACATACTCTTCGAGTGGAACTCTCGTCAACGGACGCGGATACGCTGCCACGCACGACATCCGAATGGACAATGCAGTCGTAGTGGACGGAGGAGGAGGAGGAGAGGAGAACGTCGAGTTCAATCCGTACTATAACAGATCGGAACTAGGAGCTCCGGACTTCACGAAAGAAGAGAATATCATGTAGCACATCGATCGCCGTCGAATAGTCTCAGTCGTCATCAAAGTCTTTGTCATCATCGTCACATTCATCGTGGATGTCGTAATCGTGGCATTCATCGTCAAAGTCATAGTCTCACACGTCATTGTCGCATTCATCGTCAAAGTCATCGTGACATTCATCATCAATGTTGTCATCGCATTCATCTTCAAAGTCGTCGTCGCATTTATCATCGTCATCATCGTTGTCATCATTCATAAGGTACCGAGTAGCACGGACATCGATAATCATATCAAGGGATTTACAGACTGCATGACTTATATATCTGCAATTTAATTATATTTTAAGTGGTGCCCCATATAATAATTCTGTTGAACTCACTCTATGGTCTGCATGTAAGAATAATAGAGAAGCACGTCTAATTTATACAGATGCAATATTACGTTGAATTCTTCGATCATCTCTGACTGATACATGGATCTGGTGATATATTTTTAAATTTTATTGATTATAAGGTTTTAAGTTTATAATTGATTGCTATCTGATGGAACTGGTTTGTTCATGGGGGTCAGAGTTCAATGATGTTCAAATGGCTGAACGTTGTCATTGGCTGTTTTCCTTCTTCTCCACTTTGTCCTTCAGTCGTTCGTTCACTTTGTCAATTATTATTGATTGGAGTTTAAATACAAATCGAAATGCAAGTATTGAGCACTAACCAAAATGTATTGCACTGCAGTATTTTTTAATCCGATGTTTATAAAGCGCCGCATCATGAATAGACTCGCCAGTGGCGCTCCCTATCTGAACAACTGTCCAACATCATTCATAAGGCACTTGTGAAAAGACACAGCTCTCAAGAAGCGTGACTTTGTCTCAGATAGATGGATCAGTGATTTTCGCGTAGACCTAGACTCCACATTGCGAAGGTGTCGAGGTTCAAGTCTTGTTGCCAGAGAATACTGCTAGAGAGTGAGTAGAGGAGTTGCCAGTACAAGAGATTGGGAAACGGAGGAGGGTCAGATGAGTCGCGGCAGAGGTAAGACTTAACTCCTATTTGGTCGCTTAAATCTGATCTTTTTGCCGTGGCTGGGCTGAGAGCGCCTCTGAGTAGGGTCGTTGAAGGGGCGCTATATAAATTTCAGATATGAATGAACTTCATTTTGATGGTATTGTTTTTGATTGAAAAGAGAGTTGTTAGTAATTCATAATTTTATTCTCTTGCATAGTTTGAGAGCTGCCTCTTTCGTATTTTATTAAGATCAAAAGTAATCAATAGCTTTGAGTGCTCGGTGGATTTTGTAACATTGGCCTAAACCATATGTGCCAACTTTCATACAGATACACAGATTGATATTAACATCTGCTATCATTGCAACCTCTAGATTCTGTAACAGAGATTTCATTGCATTTTTTATTAACTTTTCCGATTATAAAGGGCTACTAGAAGTTTGTACCCTCTAGTGTAAAGACTAGAGAATGATGGCAGATTGGAGAGGGAACTATGCTGAACCTTTGTGGTCTTGGCACAGCGAATGAGAACTCACAAATTCTATAGCGCCTAAAAAAGCGGAGTCAAGACGGTGAGAGGATCGAAGAGGATGCAGTTAAGTGGCGGACTGAGGACAGCTTTCTAGATACGTTGGGCTGGACAGGCACTGATATTCAGAAGATCAAAAGTAACTTATGGTGAGTAAGTTTTCATCAGTCGATATATTATGTGGTTTCTTTAGTTTGATCAAACGTTGTTTGTCTTTCGAAGCATATAGAATAAGACCATTCAACAAACGTTCCTTGCAATATTTTATGATCCACATGCGATTCATTGTATGAAATAATTCAGACTGATATGAATAGTTGTTCTGTGCATGTGTCCCTCCTGATCTCCCTGTGCACCTACGATCGAATAGCAACACGATTGGGGTTGACACGGATAACGGGCGCAATAGAAGCTAAGAGGTCTGAAGATTGTGAGTCTTCGGTTGAAGCTGTTTGGGAAACGAAGTGCTTCCTAATTCAAATGAATTAACACGACGCTCTCTGTGATTATTGCTCTGTCTGGATTGAGTAAACAACACGTACATCATCGATGTTGATCTGCGATCATGCTTTCCAAAGAGCTATGCAGAGGTATACGAAGGTAGACAAAGACAGAAAGGCTACAGTATAATATATACAGGCAGGCATAAAGAAACGTACAGACAATCGGGCAGACATACAGACAGCGGAAAGGAGAAGAAAGTAGGAGGGGACGTTATAATTAAGGCGGGTGAACATAATATGAGAAGTGGATGAGAAGGCGTTTTACGGTTGGTCAGGTCATGAAGCGTAACAGGTTATTGTTGCCTGGGGTTGGCCACCGTCTGAGTCAGCGAGGCGTGAAGGCTTTCATGCGTGTCTTGTTTTTCGCTTCTCGCTTTAGCCGAACCTTTGCTCGTCGTCGTAATAGTCACAAAATACAATCATTCGGTTAAAGTTTGAGTTAATTCTTCAACTTGTGTTTCTCATTAGCAGCTACCATCAGAAGAAGAAGATCAATCATGGCGTCGATGGATCTATTGACGGTCATCGTCGTCGTCTGTCTCTCCTGCTCACTGCCAGCCACGTCTGCATGTAAGTCACGATATTTAATTATGGCGTACGTGTAGGCCATACCTATCGACTTTCAATTGTGTATTGATATTTAACTCAATTAGGCACAAGTTTGTTTATATGAAATCTATTACTTATCTTATCGTTACATTAGGCTAATTACTGTTCATTGGCCCTGTAAGTGGAGATCGTACGTAGTCGATCTACAGACCTAGGCCTACATCAAAGCCTGATGTAACCCACCCTTCCGCAATGGACCATAGGTCTAGCTACTAGTTTAAATTGGGTTGTTTTACGCCTAACACGGATACCCTGTTAAATGTACATCGACTAAAGACGGAGAAGTTAGAACATGCAGTCGCTTAATTTATTAGACAAGATCAAATTGAATAACCAGAATGCCTCGTCAAAATATAACGCAGAAACAGTTTAGGCATAATTGGTGGCATTGATTGTCATTTAGGCCTACAGTCGTAATACTGTGGTGTTATTATCAAAGACTACCAACTTATATTATTATAGTTATTAGGCTACTACAGATTTAGTGGCGCAAACATTGTTGAGGCTCACATAGTAGGCCTAGTAAATGAGTCATTGGGAGAGCGATGTTTGTTGTAGTGCTTATGCTCTGATAAACATGCCACCCGCCCTACGACGCCCAAGTATCACGCCCTTTTGTCTCTACAGTCTCCTCAGCCTGACCTCCCCGGATTTGACCTGGCACCGGAACGGACAAGGAGTTAATTGGCTATTGCGGTTTTG
>JAQFXW010000908.1:0-16523 GCA_034693945.1 Dendrobaena attemsi
TTTAAACGCCGGAACCGAATTCTATATGTTTTTTAACATGGGAAACCAAAGTATTTGGCGTTTTAAGGGTTAACCTTTAAACTTCTGTGCAGCTGTTATCAGAATGTTCAGGGCATCAATGAAGACTTAATAATGATTTATACAAATATGTACTAGCATTGGTTATACCTGGTCTCCATACCAGTGGCGTAGCGAGCCGAGACGCCGCTGGGGCGACGACTGAAATTTCCGCCTTCTGTATAAAATATTTCTGACAACTTTTCTTTAATCGTTCGCCCAAAATTTTCAAAATTGAGCTGCAAATTTGCTGACAACCTTTTTAGTCATTTGCCCAAAGGTTTTCCGATTATCTGCCAAATTTGCTGACGACCTTTTTGCCACCCTTATCGAGTTCTCCTGCCTTTTGCATTTCTCGCCAACATTTACACTTGCAACCTTTTTAGTCATCAATCCTATTTTCACTACTACGACACAGTTGGAATTCATTTAGTCCTGTTTCACTCTGTCTCTTCAACCCCATTTTGCCGCCCCTAGCGAAGTGCCGTCCGGAGCGGTTCGCCTTCCCCATTGCCATGCCATTGCTCCATTCCCATTATATTATAGTAACATGCAGCATTCTGTCTGCTTGAATTATTGAAGAATTAAACACAAATACAGTACATCTGAATTGTATAATATCCGATTAGGTAAAACCACAGTCAAGAAGCATTATTCTTAGAATGGATCATATCGAGGTTTGATACACAGGTTATGGAAAATAAGTAATCTTAAAAGGTGGGATTTTAGTCATAGCATAAACGATATTAAAATTGGCAGACTGCAAACCAGCAATGAGTAAGTAGTCTCGAAACCATTTCAAGTCCAGCATGTGCAATATTCAAATAAGCTCTATAAAGAAAATCGTTTCTTCGAGCCCTTAGTTAGTCTAATTTGTGTCAATTTTCAATACTTTCTGATACACAAATTTAAGTTTGTAACCGAACGTGAGTTGTTTTGTTTCTGAAATTGTGATGACCAATTGTTTTGCAGCTTTTACCGTTGGTCGAGGTTTGTTGGCCGGTGCGTCTGTCGTTGGTCTTGGGGCTCTGTGCTACTATGGACTCGGTCTTTCCAATCAAGTCGGAGCCATCGACCGAGCTGCGTAAGTTACGTTCAAATAGAATAAATTTAATTCTTTAAAGAAAACCAATATCCAGTTCATTTGCGTATCACACTGCAACTATATGCATTTTCATGTAGTACAAGGTATCTATTTTCACCAAGTATTATAACTAAATAATTGTCTGGAAATTTTATTTAGCAATTTTATATGCGAATTTCAGAAACAAAACAACTCACGTTCGGTTACAAACTTAAATTTTTGTATCAGAAAGTATTGAAAATATTAAAATATTGGACCAAACAAGAGCTCCGTTTAAAGGGAAAATTCTGCTCTTTAATGTGACATAAACGTGTGTTTCGTGTTTCTGCTGACAAAGAAGTTTTATTTGAAGTTATTGATTTTCTGTGCTGTTTGTGACATTTGTTGTACGAATATACGGAGAAAAGAATCAAAGTGTTGATTCTACATTAGAGTTAAGGAAGCAATATTTGAGAGTAGGAGGAAGTTCAAGGTCATCACAACCCGGATTTATTACGCTACATAAAATGGTGTTGGGGATAATGTGACAAAGATGATGTGTAATTTCAGTTTGTGGCCAGAGGTTGTTCGCACTCGCATAAGAGACACATACATGTACTTTGGTGGCAGTCTGGTCTTCACGGCTGCGTCAGCTGTTGCTATCAGCCGCAGTCCTCTAATGATGAACCTCATGACGCGCAGTTCAATGTTGGTGAGTTTATGCGATCTGGTCTTTCGTGTAGTCTCTAAATTTCAAGTTTCTGTAATTCTGAAGTTCATAGCTTTTGATTAGTACTATGAACATTTTGAATCTACTATCTTCATGATTCACAGTAGTTTCAGGTTAGTGCACAGCACTACACATGCTACAACTTAAAATTAGAAACAAAATTAGAAACTGAGGCACAAGTGGATTTTGTTTGCAGGTTTTGTTTTCTATTAAAAAGTCTGTAAAGTTAGTGGCTTTGATATTGGATGGTAAAGAATGCGAAGGAAACCTCTGTTCCACTAACATTTAATATCCTGTTGTGTACATACAGTAAATCAGGAGTTTTTCATCTTTCTTTTTTTAACCCAGTTATGAAAGGGGGGCTTCCCATGCAGCTGAGTACATGCTTGTCATCAAAGTACTAAGATAAGTTCAAGTGTATTGAACATGTTACATTATGAATCAGTTCAATGCGATGGAGCTGTGAAGACATTGGTTGTTCTTACGATTTGTTTCAGTCATTGATTGGTTGTATGGCTGCGATGATGGGAACTGGAATGCTCTGTCGGTCGCTTCCTTACAAAGAGGGCTTTGGTGCCAAGCAGTTGGCTTGGATTTTACATAGCTGTACAGTTGGTGCCGTGATTGCTCCTCTAACTCTTCTTGGCGGGCCACTTCTCATCAGAGCAGCTTGCTACACGGCTGGCGTTGTTGGAGGCAAGTTGTTGACAGCAGCCATACGTTTTATTTATTGATATCTTGATGCTTAAGTATTTTTAATTCATTTAACGACATAGACAGAGTGTAAAACAGTTTTTTGTAACAATCACAATGATCTTTAACGACCCAGTTGGAATTCATTTAGTCCTGTTTCACTCTGTCCCATAGTCTTACATTTTGGGGGATTTTGCTTAGCATATGATTTTGGAGTGCTAGGAAATTGTCTGGTGAATGTACAGTGTTCCTACATTTAAAGTTTCTACAATAGAACTCTTATATAATGCGTAATATAGTCACTGCAATGTTTAAGATTTCCGATGATAGTTGGAATAGTATTGGAGGCCTCGTGTGAGAAAGATGTATTTTTGATTGTGCTATGATTGATTTGAGGCTGTGGATGCTGAATGTACTGGTTGTATTTTTGATTGAGTCGTACTGATTGTAATCCATAATTGCTGTTACTATGTACAGGACTGTCGACAGTTGCCATATGTGCCCCAAGTGAGAAGTTCTTGAATATTGGCGGTCCGCTTGCAATGGGACTGGGTGTGGTCTTTGTCTCTTCAATTGGTACGTCATTTCCAGTAGTCTTTTATCTGTAACAATCAGGTGTAAATCATTGAGGTAAAGTGAGGTAAGTTGCTCAAGTTTCAGTTTTTATTTTGCCAGTTTGTTATCATAATCGTTCCTATTGTCTGTTACTGTTATATTGATGTAGACACGAGTTATAACATGAAACAGACCAACTTATAAGTAAGTTGTGTTTTAATTTGCTATCGATTATATGAGACAAGTGTTTGTCATTCAGGTACGATGTTCCTTCCACCGTCGACTGCTCTGGGAGCCGGTCTCTATTCAGTGGCTATCTACGGTGGTCTTGTCCTTTTCGGAATGTTCCTCCTCTATGATACGCAGAAGATAATTCACTCAGCCGAGCATCATCCCACTTATGCTTCAGTACCGTATGACCCAGTTAACCAGTAAGCAAGCGTGAAGCTGATTTCTCAAAAAATTTAATTTTCTTCAGGTTCAGCTTGTGTTAGTTTGAGCTTTGAACATACTTTGCCATAAAGTAATTTTGTGAGCCTGCAGAAAATTTATATGCTAAGCAATCTGTTTCTAACTGATTGGATTCAGAATTGATCATTCATGCTTCAGGTATTTGATTTGCTTTGGTCCGATCATATGAATCTGACCTTACATCCGTAACCAAACCTTGTGGGCTTAACTTGATATTAGCACAAGGTGAATTGTCTACTTTTTGTGGTGCTGAGAAGAGTTTGAAATTTACTTTTACTGTCTATAGGTGTGCATTTGGCTTGAGTAGATCTGCTGAACATTTGCCTATTTATTTATTATTAGAATTACTCTTCATTAACATCTCATAATTATTTGTTATTTTGATGAAATGAATGTTTAGTTGCATCAGGTAAATGTATGAATACTTAGTAATGTATTCCTTTATTTATTTACACATTTTTATCCATCATAATTTAAACCCTAATCGATGCACCCTAGACATGGGAGCATCAATTAGAATGCTACAGCAATTTGAAGCAAATGTTGCAACATTGTTCCTTACAGTTCTGTTGGCATTTACTTGGATACGATCAATATCTTCATGAGAATTGCAATGATTCTGGCTAACGGAGGATCAAGAAAGAAATAAAAAGGAACTTTGAAGAGAGAGACATTTGTCCAACTGCATTACAAGCTCTTGGATATTTTCCAAGACTTTAGTTTTTATTCAACATTTAGAATAGCTTGTGCTATTATAACAACTCCTACCAAATAACAAATAAAAATTAACTAATGAAAGTCCTTTAACCTACTTTCTTTTGCATAAAAATTGTTCCCACTTGTAAGTTATTTTTGCACTTGGCCAATTTTCTGTGTAAATATTTTAAAACTTTTAACTTTTCGTTTCTCTGTCACATTGATGAACGCCAGAAGAAAAACAATACTGTTTAATAAATCTAAGATTGTATTGGCATTGTGTGATTAATGTTTTATTAGCACTCCATGTTACTACAGAAGTTGTTCATTGTCAGAGATCAATGTTTTGGTAAATGGTCATTTTGTATAATGTTAATGTAAAGTTTGTAAACATTGAGAACTCTGCACATTTGAATTAGGCATGAGTAGATCCTGGGTGACCAGGTTTATCTAGCTTTGTTTGCCTCTTACAGGTAGTTTTTAATGTTGTCACTTTAATTTTGCCTGCCTGACTAGATTAAGGTCGTGGTAAAATTTTCTGTCTACTGTACAAACTTGTATAAACTGTAGTGTGACTGTGCATTGGTAATTACAACACAGGTTCCTAGACTTGGTTGACATAACTTCACATAAGGCAACTTCTTTCTTAGCCTCGAACCCTTAACATAATTATGAGGTTGGGTTGCCAGCCCTCTCCATCACCTCTAGATCTTTCCACTTGAGGTATACTCTTAGCTAGGAGCTGAAATCTCAAAGCAAATTTCTTCCTGGTAGGGATTTGTACCCTGACCTTTCAATCAACAGTCCATCACATTAACCATGGCTACTGAGCATCCCTGCCACACGACCGAATAACTCTCTGGAGATTTCAGCTCTGCTAAATACCTGTGGAATAGCATTAGGACTACAATCAAATATCTATTATATTACAGTCTGTACCTCGCACAGAAAAACTAGACTGCAAACTATTGATTAAAATGTCCTCTGTAAGGACCGTATTGCACGGTAACCCAAAAGCGAGTCTATTATAACCATCTGATTATAAAAGTCTCAATATACATATCACTCTTTTCCTTGAACACAGTTCAACATATAATTTTGTTCTTCAGCTAATGCAATAGCAAATCCGTCATGGGTACATTATAGAATTCGCCATCACTTTCAGCAGAATTTCTCATCATTTCAGTAGAATTCTTCATCATCGGCTTCCACATTTTCTACAGTCTTCGTCTTGTGTTGGTTTATAATCTGCTCCTGGCCGCGATACATTTCTGCAACCTGAAGTACAATACAGTAAATTTGCAGCACTGCAACCTGGTTGTCTGCATCACTTCAACTCTATCATACCGAGACAATCTACAATCGAACATCTCAATACTCATAGTTGTGGCCAAATTGAAATGAAATAACACATTGACTGGTTATATAGTAAGTAAGTGTCAATTTATAAAGCGCCACTTAGAGTGAACTCAACTGTACTAACCAAGCACCCTAATGTTCAAATTACAGCCAGGCGCTAAATACGATAATACCTGTGAACTTGACGTTGCTTCTTCTGCCTTTTTGTCATCTCGAATTCGTAGAAACCGAGGAAAACGAAGCGAAATTCCTTTTTCAGGATCCACCTGGACAAAGCAAACAGTTTTTTTATGGTTAAAACATGGGTCATTGTAATGTCAAATGGCCAATCTAACTTTGCATGCCTCTATCAGTAACAGTTGTCCAAAGTCAAAGGGTATATTTGCTCCACTTAGGCGATTTAAACTGCATAGTATGAATGTTCTGCCATAAGGAAAAACAAAATAATGAGTTTCCAGTAACCCGACAAAATATTTTGCCAAAAAATACTTTCCTACCTACGTACCCAGTTTTTTAACCTATGCTACCGGAAACACACCAGTAATTCTTTTGGCCTAGAGAGTACTAAGGTGATGCGTACTTATGAAAATTAAAAGTGAGTAATATTAAATACAGTTGTACTGTATTGTACTTCACCCAATGTAAAGACAGCAGAGGCCTTTTGTTGCATGTCACATATATGAATTATCTAACTAGAGCTACATCTTGTGACATATTATCAGAGAAATAAATGATAGTAGATGGTTGTAGTGAGCCTACCAAACCAGCTGCAGCACGGTGAGTGGGTGAGATGGACAGATCGGCTGCCTTGATTTCCCAGACCTGAATGGCATCAAACCAATGATCGGGTTCATGCACACTGTCCCATCGATAGTATGACTTCGGTTTTGACAAGATGTGGCTTTTCAGAAAGTTTGTATGCGTTTCTAAGTCGGCATCTGAAAATCCTGTTCCAATCTGAAAACAGAATAGATTCATTGATACAATCTAAGTAACAGATGTCTGGAAAGTGGGAGAATCTGCAATTAATTATTATGAAGAAACAATTTTACATGCAATGCAGTCCAAGGGGAGGCATAATTAGAATTTAGTCACCAAGGAGAACATACCATTCAAGAAAACAAGTTACTTATAAAATTTATGTGCATAATATAAAATTAATACTTAATTATGTAAATAGATGCATTTCCTACTACAGTAGTGCATCATAATTTGAAAGCATGCCTGATCTATAATCCAATATTATTCACATTTATATAGCACCCCTTCAAGAACACTACTCAGAACTATGCTACTATTTCTATATTTCTATGCTATTAGAAAGCTAAAACCCCATGGCCTCTCACCTTTAGCAATCCAAAGCATTACCAAAGCAACCACAATGTCTAGGCTGCTCTATGCTTCCCCATCCTGGTGGGGTTAAACTAGCATCTGATAGGGAGGCAGTGTTTGGAAAAGATACTCAAAAGAGCTCAACGCCTAGGCTACATTGAGAAAACCTATCCAACAGTCTGTGAAATTGCCAATACAGCCGATACTAGACTCCCCTTCTCCGTCTTGCATAATTCGAATCATGTTCTATATCAACTCCTCCCTCCCCTCCGACTGCCCTCTACCCAACAATTGAGGTCCAGAGCTCATAATCATACACTTCCTCACAATTCATCTCTAGATCCCTGTACAAAAATTTATATTAACCTCATCTATTGCCTTTGACTGACAGTTTTTAATTAAATCCTTCTACTGTTAATTTAATTCTTAATCTTACTCCCATGCATTGTTAGTTAAGTTAAGTTCTTAAATCTAATTATCCTGTAAACATATTCTGCACTATTGTCAGAGTGTTTTCTTGAATTAAACGAATATACGATGATGAACTGTACATAGCAGAAGATGCATATGGAAATCTTGCGAGCATTGCCTCACTTAGCAGACACGACTCAGAATCAACTGAATACCTTGCAGATGGTTTGAAATTCTTCATTCTGTTCATCATAGCAGGCGAGCAGGAAACCTCCGTAACGACCGACTCTCTTTCCAGTACCATGGTAACCACCAATCACAACCACATCCAGAGTGTCACCAACACCTTCCAAGTAGTCCTTCTTCAACTGTCATCAAAACAAAATACTACTGGACCATAAAACAGACAAACTGCCTAGGTGTCACGACAATTTTCACGATATTTCGTTCACCGACAAATCATTCACGACAATTCGTTCACTCTTCTATCCAGCTTCCAACCGTAGTTTTATTTTCATATTTCATCCCACTTCGAGTTTAGTTCAGATTTTCATCACTATTTTATCAAATTTCATTCCACTTCGAGCTAAATTTAGATTATCATCACAGTGAACCAATTGTCATGATTTGTCGCGGAACCAACTGTCTAATGTAGGCAAGCATTTGAGTATTTATTTAATGTTATTATCATTAACATAACTGTGCACTACCACCTAATCGATAGGTTGCACACAACAAATATGAAAGACTTTCTCAAGGTATCTATGCAGTATATCCATACCACTACAGACCACTCAAAATGGCATACTCCATGATTAGAAGTTGACACAAAAAGTCATGCTAATGGGTGGCTATATTGTCTTCACTTTGTCATATGAATTCCTCATTTTGATTTACAGCTTCAAGTTTAATTATTCAGTACTGACAAGCAGTTTATGGAAACAATAACTGTTTATGAGGGTCCATTGCATATGTGCTTGCACGTATGCACATTTAACTTATCATTGCCATCAGTGCCAATTACCATAATTAAAATGAAATGGAGCAAGGCAAACCTTCAGCCAGTTGTGTGATCGTTTTGCTATTTCGTAAGTGGAATCACTGTCCAGAGTCTTGACCATTAGGCCTTCACAGTTGCCTGGCAACAATCAGAAAATGAGCATCAACATTCCGTAAGTACACCTATTTTATTAGTTATGTTCCACAAGAAAATCAAAACAAATGATACAATAAATGATGCAATACATCTTAACCAAACCAAACGTTCAAACAAGGTAAATCTGCTTCCTAGTACCATTTCAGCGCTTTTGTGACATCCATAAAAGATGTTACACATTTAGTGGTATCTGGATACATATTACATACGTGCATACATTCACAAAGGTTGAGGGTGTGCAAAACCGGTTAACCGCTAACCGGTTAACAATTTTTTTAAACTGAAAAACCGGCTTTAAACGCGATCGAAGACCGGTTCTTGACAGGTAAAATGTCACTTTCACCGTTGATCACGCTGTGAAACCACAGAATATAAAGCTATGCATTTATATATTCTATAGTGGACAATGACTAAGAAAAGGGAATAAATGATCAACGCATGTGAAATTTGGATATGGAAGAAGATGCTGAGAATGTCATGGACAGAGAAGAGAACTAATGAATGGGTACGCATGGCGATTGGATGAGAAGGATGAGACGTCACAACAAATAGTGCTAAGAGCAAAGCTGAGGTTCTTTGGACATGTTATGAGATCAGATGGATTGGAAATGATGTTGGCTTGTGGAGAGGGAAGGAGAAAACAAATGAATTGTTTGGGCCAAAATCAATAAGTGCACAACTGACAGCACCAAGCAATTTAAACGATCTGGAAATACACACGAAAACAGCAATCGCTCATTATTGTACATTTTATAGCGCGCCTTAAAGAGAAATACTCAGATGCTCTGTTGCCAGGCGAGAATGCATATAAATCTTATAAATATCTCGACAGCACACAATAGCTGTATCAGAACGATCAGCTAATACACCATCATTAATTCACTATATCAAATCAAAGCCAGGCTGCCCTGACCGGGGTTCATGTGCAAAGTCAGAATCTGGGGAGGTGGAGAGAGTGGGCTTGTGCATAGCAGACAAGTAAAACAGGCAATGAAAAGAAGACAACCTCTGATTGACTCCTCAAGGAACTCTGCCACGACTTCCGTATCTGCAGACACAATGGACTTTGCAAACATGAACTCTCCCTCGACCTCTTGGAAGGACGAATGAAGAAGTTCACGCCGTCTCCGGAATGGTTCCCTCACCAACGACTCTCCATTCAGAAAGAGAAGGTCAAACGCGTAGACACACACCTGCACCTTTATTTCAGAACTATCAGCATCCTATAACAGAATTAAACAAGGACTTCTTGAATGACAAGTAAAAAAATATCATTCAGAAAAGCAGAAAAAAATACCTTTTAATCCATATACATGCAATATAGCATAGTCCTTTGGCAGTCAAGGAAACTTATTCCCCAAGAGCTGGTTGTAAAACGGCATGGCTATTAAATCACTAAGTGAACACCAATAACAGAAAAGAAAGAGAACAATAAACTTAGAAAAGTGTTCTACTTAACACAAATAAGTTTCCCGCTAACGTACCTTTCTCTTTCGTGTACTAAGTACTTGGAATGGTAGTATCTGCTTCTTTTCCTTGTCCCACGCAACAGCCTCACTGTCGACTATGGCAGCCGTCACTCCTTCCCTCTTAGCCAAGTGCATTCGCCCAACTATATCTGGATATTTCAGAGTATTGTCTTCTTGGTTACGACTGTAAATGTGCACACGACCATCCTCGAGCAAGTGAATCTGACAAGACAACAGTGAATTGTTGCAGTCTTGATTTGATGTTGCAAAAAGAGTTCTCCTTTCAAGAATGCTCACTTCATTCAGTTAATCATTATTGATGAGATTGAATTAGTTTCCCATACATTTTGTTAATTGGTTTTTGTTCTCAATAGACTCCCCCGCACATCATAATAACCTTATGTAAAACTAAATAATTATTTTATCTTACTGAAGATGTTACAAGTTGTGAAAGTGCCAACTTGATGTCGAATACACGAATTGGACTGATTGATTGACTAGCACTTTAACACTTGATGCACCACAACATTGAAAACAAGAAGCAACATCAATCCTCAGGCCAAGGACAGTTTATGACATGTCATGAAATGGAAGCTAAAATATCTATCAAAGTCCCTCGTTTTGTTTGTTTGTGCTTTCATAGTGTTAATTCAGGAGAGGTTCTCTTTGACATGGCACTACTTAAATAAGTAGTTACTATTACCACATGACAGCAGCTCTACAGATGTCTTTGAATAAAACAAGCTAAGAAAGGCAATTAGACAGACCTGTGCTCTTTCCCCATCGTATTTGAACTCGCTGGCAAATTCAGCTTCTCCAAATCTCACGAGGACTTCTTGGACACCCTTTGTGGGATGGGCAAGCATTGGCTTCAGAGGAATACCTGAATCATAATGAAACATCACTAGAATACAATCCTAATAATAGCTTAATCACATGCATTACAATATTTATAAATACACCTTCCTAAGAACCTCTAACAACTGCTGCGTGAACTGGTAATGAAATGCAAAACAATTGCTAGTCTTACATCCGATTCTCTCTATTCAAACCATCAACACGCAGGTTCAAGATCTTAGAAACTTGTCCATCCCACGGTAACACGAGTAGCACGGTGAAATGGAACACAACTTAAGAGCAAACAGCCATTAACACTGACCTGGTGTAAGTTTACATTTGAGTGGTAAACTGTCAAGAGGCTCAGCCAGAAGAAGAGGAATGATCTTCTCATAATTAGGACATTCACTGAAAGCATAACACCATAAAAAAATTCAAAAGATAAGAAGTTAATAGTTGGTGGTGCTGCATGGTGACTTATCTGCTGCCACATAGGCAAACAATCTTTCACCACACAACAGCAAAGATCTTCTGCCCCAAACAAGAACTCAAAAGGAAAAATAATCATCCACAGCAACAGACCAGGCCTTATTATTATATATTTTTACCATAAACCCCGCATTGTCGAAAGTTACATTTCATTCATAATAACCAAGAAAATGTGTTCCACATAATTATGTCCTTGACAGTACTGCAGTCTTTCATAATAAAGTGTTCATTTTAAACCACTATCAAATAATATAATTCGCTTATATGCTAACGATATGCAAATTGTAACCACTGACGATGACGATCGTGAAGTGAGACGAAACGAATATTGCGTGCGCTGAGATTTATACCGCGCTCAGAACTCGATCGAGCGCATTAAATAATATTTTGCCGTACTAGCCATATTAAATAATAAATATACCCATTAAATATACACAGGGGTTGGCTGGTCTTATTTTCCTTTTCTTATTTTAACTTTTTTAACTCAAAACGAAACTTCGAAAGCAATATATTATTGTTTGAAACGAACAAATGAAGTCTGTTGCAAGGGATACAGTAAGTATTTTCTATGTATTACGAAATTAAGTTAGTATATTATTCTTTGAAAACTATAATATAAGAGGTCGTTGATTAGAATAGCCCGTAATTTTTACGGGTTACAGCTAATTTTAACAGAATCTTGCAACTGTGAATATTTGACAATGATTAGAGAACATCAAACTCAACGGTGGATAAGAATGTCGGCTCTTACCAGTAGGTGGTCTTTATTATGAGTGCCGCTTCCTCCACTTTTTTCTTCAGTCCATCACCAGACAGACTACAGCTGTCACGGTCCTGCGTACCTATAAAACAATGAAATGATCAGCTATTCAGCTGAATCAAAGGTACGGCCAACAATCAAATTTAACATGAGACACTGCTACAGACTATGATAGGAAAGACAAGGATCTCACAATACACATACATTGAATCCTATTTTACCAGAACTGTGGACTTGTATGTTCAATTGTTCATAGTTAAAACAAAACTTGTTAATTAGACTGCTACTTACTGTCTGTTGGAGGCGTCAGTACAACGGCCTGTGCTAAGGCATGTAGAACAGATTGCTCGGCCAATCCGATGCGCAGCTTTCCGGCCAAAGATCGCATGAGAAATCTTGCCTCGGATTGTCGACAAGCAACAAACATTGCCTTGATCTTGTCGATCTTCTTTGACATGACCTAATGACAAATCCATCTTAACTAATGTACATAAAACAACCGATTTCTGAGAAGTTTCTATCACAAATGCTAAAGCAACAAGATGATATGAAATGAAGCATTTATAACATAAGAAAATCAACTGATAAACAATACTCAGATGACTCGAAAGTCTATCTTTACACACATCAATCTAAACATTACAAAAGTAATTGAAACATGACTCTAACAATTTATTATCAGTACCACCATAGATATTTGGTCGCAAAGAAATAAACAGGTCCAAGAAATGTTTCTGGAGCAATTTCTCACACATCAAAGTTCTAAGTCTGAGCACACAAGAAATTTCTGCAAATACCCAAATGCCTTTGTAGTAAAAACTGGCAACCACTTATAGCCTCAATACCCAAAGACCCTCATCAATATATATATATATTGCTGAAAAATCAGAACCAGTACCTGCAAGTATTTACTCATACACAGCATCACCTCAAATGAAAGTATTGAAAGAAGAACTGCTCACCGAGTTTCCTGTCATTGCTGCAATTTCACGAAGCTTAGTGAAGACAGACGTAATGGTCAATTTACTTGGAGTAAACATCGTTCTCTGAGTTGTACGACTTGCCTGACAAAAACCCAACAAAACTAAATTTCTACTTGCTGGAGTAATTTTAAAAATCTCCTCGGTTCATCTGCGAAATACTTCTTTACTGGTACATTAACTTAGAAAAAGCAAAACACATTAGCAGATGTGTGTAAAGATATTATTCGAGTCATCTGAGTATTGTTTATCAGTTGATTTGGACTGTGCTAAATTTTCTTCAGTTTTCTCATTGTACCCTAACCACTTAATCATGTCATAAAAATGCAACAATCTATCAAGGATCAGTCTATGTATCTCTGTGAGCCACAACAATGCATTATCTAATTAAGCAATTAATACTAAAAATATTAATAAAAATAATAAATGCAATGATGTGTATTCACTGGATGTGACCACCCTATCTATCAACGGTTGTTTGATACAGCCAGAAGTCGAAAATACTAGCTAGGTATATAGCAAAAAGACACTGAAATTTGGAAAAGTGATCAACACGTGCTAAAATGCAGGGAGACTAATCACCTTTTGTCACTGAAATAATCAAATGGAAATTTCTTTTAAGATACACACATCAAAAGTTCTCACCTCAGCCACAAGTCCAAGGTCACCCTTCTCCTGGACATCAGCTTTAATCTTTTCCATACTTCTACCTGCATAAGAAATAAGCCACCAATTTACCTGGTGACAGTAACAATAATATTATAACAATATTCTTTATAGCTACCTTTTTTAGCCATGCTGGGGGTCATGAGAGCCTCTGGGCAGCTACCCTGAAGGGCACTATATAAATCTATGTACTGAATTAATTAATTATGTTAAATCAAAACAACTTTTATTTGCCTTTCACACACCCTGAAATCTACAGTTCAAGAGACAAATACCAAAAGCACAATAGGCATCCAGGATGTAGAACTGCTTCATCAAATTACTAAGAAACCAAAGGTAGGCACTGTTTCTATTTATGATTGAAATGCAATCCATATTCTGGATCGTCCAGTTGAAACCTAGATAAGTAATTCATTAAGATCATTACAAGTTTTAAAAATTGATAACATTATTAGAGAAAAGTATTTTCTATAATCTAATCATACCTGTTGTCTGAACAATTGCCTTCATCAAGAGATTTTCTCCGATTCCCAGCTCCATTCCCTCATAAGCTGGAGCAAGACGATTCAAGCAAAGATACACACAATACAGGAGGTCATCCGGAGTTAAAGCAATTACAGATCGAAAGAAATTGCTCAAAATTTCAATCGATTTCAACCTGCAACAAAAATAGCCTGCCTTTGTTTACTGCAAAAGTAACATCAAGTTTAGTATTACTCTTTCCAAATGCACACTACTTTTCCATTGCACATTTGTCTTTTTACTAAGTTTTCAGCTTCAATATATACACTAAAATCAAGTTTGACATGCATTATATGTCATCCATATATACATAATCGCACAGCCAAGTTCCTGACTAGAAATGAGGTAAAGAATAAGTGTCAAGATACCTGGCTGATTCTGATTCGATGGCTTCAAACGTTCTGGACAAGGCCAAGTATGGAACTCTAGTGCATATAAAACCAACAGGTAACATAATATAGCAACACAACAGAGCCTGAAGAAAATACATAACGTGATTCACTCTGCACCAGATATAAAAGATTTGAAGTATCACTTGATGGCACAAGTGCAAAGTAAGTGAAAGACTTGCTAAAGGTCTCTGCAGAGTAAACATCTTGGGCGCTCAAACCCGTCCTTCGAACAAAACACAGGTGAAAGCCCTAGCCAATTTGTTACCTTGTAGTCTTGTACCAGTTGGCAGCTGACAAGATTTTATAACTGCAGATCTCACAAGATCTGCTCTAGTTTATTACAGCAGAGATGAGTGAAGATGATATTTACATAATAATTTTAATGACCTGAGTTAATCACTCAAAAACAGAGATACGTGAATTACATCTGATACTTCTCAGCACCTAATGATGTTAACAGTCAGAACGTGATTATGTCATCCAATTTTAAGACTTGCTCTGAATCCTACTGACTTCTGCGATTGACTCCAACAAGCATCTTTAATTGGACGATATCTCGATTTTGTTGGATCGTAAGATGTATCTTCAGTCAATTTCTTGTTCTTTACCTCAGCTCTACAAGCAACAAAACAAAAAGCCATTCAATCTGGTCCAAACAAGAAGACATAATTAATAGCTTAATACGTCGCACAAACTACTGCAAAAAAGTCTTTAAACCAGATTTAAAGAAGAGGCCAAAAAGTCCCTGACTCGTGTTTTGTTTCAACAGCTAACAATCTGAAAGCAATAGCACGATTCAGTTCAATCACTATTGATGTCATCAATCTTTGCATAACTAATTACATGCACAACATGAGCAAATATGAATCTGACGCACAAGACAGCAATGTGCCACAACTAGTCATGGTCTTTGCAAAATAGAACTGTATATGATACTGTTCTTACTTAAAATTTCAGAAGTAAACACACAACCACATGAGACAATGTCAATGGCACTCAACATATTTTTTGTAAAGGTACCCATTCGGCAACAGTGCCGCACAGAGTCCACTCCGCAGACAATGCTATGGTTGTTGGGCCACAGATTCGAAATTCTACTAATGAGATGGTTGTTTCACATGATCGGGTTTTTGCTGACTAGACTGATAATGTTAAGTGAACAGAAATACATTTATCATAACGTTAGAAAAATATTCACTTCTCATCGATTTCTTCGTCAGTCTCTTCTTTCACCTCACTCTTCACCTTAACCTCCTGTTTATTCTCCTCCTTTCCAGTTTTCTTCTCCTCATTGGCTGTGGCAATCTTCTCAGTCGACTGACTCTTTGGTCCTGGCTTCCTCGGTGCTTGGAAAAAAGTTAGAATCAAGAACCTGCATTTTACTGGAATTTCTTGCATGTATTCAAACATTAAATAAATTTAGTTTCTCTACGAGATTGCAAAAGAGAAATATGGACATCACATCAAGATCTCAAACAAATCAGACCCGAAAACAAAGCCACAACAGAGCAGAATAATTGCTAAGCATTTAAAGAAATGTAGCAAAGAAAGCCGATAGAGTTCAAGCGCAGAATGCAAGGGATCGGTCAGAAATGTCCTCATCCATTCATTGAATTGTTATGAGAGCCTAGACAATAATGCTTCCATCCAACAATGGCAATATAAAATTGACTTGAGCAGTTTGTAGAATAAAACTGTATTGCCCTAGGAGACATAATATGCTTTACGATAACTGGCCCAGTTAGCTACATCGGCAAGTGTGACGGCCGCGGAAGTCTGCTGTTACGGACACCGCGGTTCAAGTCATCACAGCCTCCCAAAAAGTTTCAATAAACTACATATGAACTACAGACATTCAGAGATTTAGATATCTCGGGCTAGCATG
>JAQFXW010000909.1:0-16513 GCA_034693945.1 Dendrobaena attemsi
CTCTCAAAACAAACAATGCGATCTCGACCCAATACCAACCTCCTTACTCAAAGACTGTGCAACCCTTCTCGTTCCTGAAATCACTAAAATTATCAACATGTCTCTGTCATCAGCAACCTTTCCTACTTGCTTCAAAACTTCGATTGTCAAACCACTTCTTAAAAAACCATCACTAGACAAGGAACTCCTCTCTAACTATCGCCCAATCTCAAATCTCTCTTTCTTATCGAAACTCACAGAACGGGTGATTCTATCTCGCCTAAACAGCTTTCTTACCTCAAACAATCTTCTAAATTCCAATCAGTCTGCCTACACCAAACACCACTCAACAGAAACAGTGCTCACTTCACGGTACAATAAACTTGTCCTAGCAATAATTGGTCGTCAACAAGTCTCTGTCTCTTGGATATATCTGCTGCCTTTGATACAATAGACCATGCTATTCTCATCGAATGCCTCTCGTCTTAATTTGAATCTCTTCATATCTTTCTTCCCTCACTCTTTTCAGACACACTAAACCATCTAAGAATCACCATCACCCAGATATCAGCCTGGATGACCACCAACCTGCTTTGCTTGAGCCTTTCTAAAACAGAATTTGTCTCCCTGCTGTTCCAACTTGATGCTTGGAGCGGGTGCTGCATGCTGCTACACGGCTAGTTGGAGGGATTTCCAAGTTTGGTCATATGTCTGACTTTATCAGGTAAGAGCTACACTGGCTTCCTGTTGTCCAGTGTATCCAGTACAGAGTTATTGTCTTGATCTGGCACTCATGGTTGGGTATGGCTCCACCTTACATTAGAGATTTGTGTGTTTCTGTTAGCACCAATTTGTCACGAGCTGCACTCGTTCAGCTGCCCACGATGAAATTTTGGTTTCTTGGTCACGAACTTCTACTGCGCAGTATCACTCTTTTTCCATTGCTGGCCCTGCACTTTGGAATGGGCTTCCATTTACTTTACGTTTATTACCTAAAGACTTCTCTTAAGACTGTGCACTTTCGCCGGAGCTGGTTTGGGAGTGTCGCTGATTAGTTTTCTTGAAGGGACGCTATACAAATATGTGAATAAATAAAATACATTTAAAAAATGATAGATGTATACGCATTTAAGTTAGTCATAAAAATTCTTCTCATGGAGGGGGGGTATAAAAAATTCTTGATATAATTATTGGAGGGTCCGTGAATGTTTGACGCTATTGCTGACAAAAAATTGTTGAAGTAAATAATGGATCATCCCAGTGAGGAATGATCTCTTAATATAATGAACATGGTTGAGATCCTGGTCGCTAAGCCTATATAGTCTTATCTATTTTAAAAATAATAAATTGATTGGAGACCACTTTAAACCGGTCAAACTCACCACCTGAGCCTTTAAAGATCTTGCGCCTTCATCAAAGTCGCCGACGCACTACAACATCTGCATTAAGTACCTTATAAATCTCTTAGAGAGCATTATTATGATATCGTGTGCATCCGATTAATTACAAAAATAGTTACTGACAAGGGTACTTAACCGACTTAGGCCTAATTATAACAACTACCGGTGACGAACGTTAGGCCTCTTGCGGTTGTCGTCGGAAAGAGCGCCTTGGTCACCAGTAAACACAGGCCTTGTTCAAGAGAGACTGCACCATGGAGGTCGTCACAAGCATCTGATAGACCTAGAAGGTAGCTGAACTAATAGCGCCACGGTGCGATTAAATGCACATTAATTCAAAATTTTATTTTAGTCGAGTGACAAGGCCAGGGTAGCCTACAGTAGGCCTAAAAGGTGTAAATGAATAGGCCTACGTACTCGACCTGAAACACGAGGAGTAGGGCTTGAACCTTGGGCAATGTCATGGTTGTTCTGTTGTGGGCTATATCGTGTTAGTATAGGCACAGTAAGCTTATAAATTATATTATAATTACACAGTAGGCCTACCGGGGAAGTGGGGCAAAGCGAATCGGTTAAGTACGGTTACTGGGGGTTTTTTTAGCTTAGAGATAGGCTTAGGCATAATTGTTTAGAGGTAAACTTACAGGCTACACAATATAATCACTATCATAAGAAAAAAATTATTATAGCAAATTAAATGACATGGATAGACCATTAGACCTACACTGTAGTCGTAATAGTGTAGGCCTATTATATAAATAAATTTCTTCATTCTTGCTTGAAGTTCAATTTCTCATTTTCACTCTGTATATCTTTACCGTAATTAGTTCTTTTAATGTGAAGAAACTTGTTTAAAAACAGCTGTTATCAAAAATACAGTTGCCAATTTTTCAGAAAGCGGCAAGTGACCTATTGTGCCAACATCCAGGTTGATCAATGATTGACTACACTAGTAATTATGGTTTAAAAGTGGACCAAAAATTTAGATAATGTTATAGTCAAGATTGTAAACTGTGTGCAGCCTGTGCAATATTATTTGACTATTTTGTAGCTTTCTTCATATAATTATGTTCAAAATGCTTAGGCCTACTCACTATGAATTATAAGCCTAATAGCATGAAGCAGTAGGCTACACCTGCTAGGTCTATTGATTGTTGATATTTTCAGGCACGTTTCTTTTTATTCCTTCTACTTCCCTTTGTCTGAAAAACATGAATGCCTGAATTTTGGGGTCACCGGTCGCCTGAGCCTACGCCTATGGATGAAACAGGTGGGGTCAAGCTGATCCGGACAACAAACTTCAACATGACATCTAGCCATGAACTCATAAGCCTATTTATTTATACTGGCCAATCAGCCTATACCCAACAGAAAATTAATGGACTCGATTGCCCAAAAAGATTCGGACATGAAACTATAAGTATGGACTGCTTGAAGAGATTTTAATCCTGAATGGTTCAAGTCTTCAAGAGTCATCCTAGGATATAGAGCCCATTATGGAATTGGGAATGTTGTTGTACCGGCTTCCCTTGTATGAAGATGATGGAGTATCAAATGGAGATGGAGATGATGGAGTATCAAATTGACTGCATGGCACATTGCAGCGTTTCGGCCTATAGTTCTACCCGATTATGCTTTTCACAGAACGACGGTTAGGCCTACTGTTCAGGCATACCAACAAGTATACCATCTACTTGCCAAAATAATGCTGAGCTGTAGGCAGAGAAAATTTTCGGGTCGAAAAATTTTGACCTAAACATGACAAGCAAGTTGTCAAGGCCGTAGCCAGGATTTTGTTTCGGGGGGGGGGTGTTTTCCACGCCCTAAGAAAATTTCTTCTACATTATTTCATTTCGGGAGGTGTTTTACGCCCAAAAGCCAATATTTTCCTACCTTTTCACACTAAGAACGAACTTTTACATTGCCATTTTTTTCATTTCGGGGGCTGATTAAGCACCCAAACCCCCACCCCGTCTAGTTGTAGACCTAAGGGTAAACTTTACCAAATTTAGATACGGAGTTCATATTAGCCATGAGACCTCACTTCACCTGTATTTCATTCTCATTTCAATGAACAGTTACTCTCTCTCCTTTTTTCAAATAGGCTGCAATAGGGCTAGGCCTAGTAAACGTCAACTTCAACAGTCCCTGCAGGCTGCAGCCACTAGCCAACTACAATATCGGCCAAGAAACACGAAGCTGAGGTATATAGACGTTGACTATTACTCAAGGCAGTTAAATGTATTGGCCTCGATCGAGCCCGTTGCCTAGTGTAACAACACATGACTCGTTCGCTTTAATCTGGGATAGGATTTTTTTTATTAAATCATTTGCATGGACCACGATGGCAGTGCTTGTTCTTATAAGCGCTGTGAACTTCGCTGCTGGCCGTCATCCAGATACCGCAGCAGATCTTCTCTACCATGAGCCTCCAGTGCATTGGCCAGACGGAGCTTCTTGTTTTCCGACTTCTCAAGGGTCTTCACCCACAGCAGCAGCATTTCGAACTTCTGATCGAACTCCGATCTCTTCTGAAGCTGGGCATCCCGCTGTAAGATCATCAGATTCACCGGTTTAACGCCGAGAGTGGAAGCCAGAGCCACCCACTCGGGACCAAGTTCGCTGGCGATCCTCGTTAGCACCTGGATGTTAATTGGATCGTTCAGCGGCATATACACAATTGGAGCCTTCCGTAAGGGCTTAGGCACGAGCAGGTCCATATTCTTGGGGAACGTGACTAGGACTTCCGTAAGTAAACTAGGCTTATATTCAATGATTGGTTTCAGAGGGGCCTCCTGAACCGGAGCTAGACTTTCATCGACAGCTGCTGCTGTTCCTTCTTCTGAATCCTCGTCTTCCGTTTGTTGTTTCACCGGGGCAGCCATTGCAGGATCCACTTTCTTTCTGACAGGCATCGTGACGACTTTGGTTAGTTTACGCAGCTGAATGAAGCCACGGTAGACGTCGTAGCTCTTCTGCACGAAGATGTCACGCTCCTGTATGTTCAGCTGGAACTTCGTGTCCAGATTCGAGTTGAAGATGATCCTCTGGTTCTCGTTCTGGTTGATGCACTTGACGTTGCCTCTGAAGGCCAGTTCGAGTAGATCGCCGTCCTTGAGGCTGATGTCCCTGCTCGGATCAGGACCTTCATCGTAGTCGTCGTCTTGCAGCTTCCTCATGATCTTCTCGAGCTTCAATAGTGGAGCAATGTAGACCATGACGTCGCAGGGGTCGTCTAGCTTCTGCCGAACGAGCAGCTGAACAGTGCGATGGATGAGGATGGTCTGGAGGGCGTCGGCTATTCGTTCAGCCTCTTTCGACGTCAGATTGATGGACGTACGAAATACGACGAAACGATCGATCGGTTCCGACAGCTGCAGTTCGATCATATCAATTTTGATGGGATCGAGCGGGATCGCTGCTTCCACTATCCATCGCTTCTTCTTCTCGTTGAACTGTACAATGAAGAACTGGTCTCTTTCGTCGTCCGTATTCGTGGCATACTGTCCCATGTACCACTTGATTGGCTTCGTAGTCAGTCCGCCTCCAAGGTCATCCGCATCCGCATCGGTCTCTCCTTCCTTTCCTTTCCCAATAGTTTCCTTAGCCTTCTTCTTTCCATCGTCCTTTTTGGCATCCGGTGCCCCCTTTTTAGCGTCTGGCCCTTTCTTAGCATCTGTTCCTTTTGGACGTTGTCCCATCAGCACCTTGATCTCGTCTTTCTTGACAACCTCTTCCTTGACTGCTTCTCCACCTTCTTGGACACCCTCTTCTCCTCCAGCCGCCGGCTTACCCTTCGAATCCTTGGCTGCGCGAATCATTGCAGCTTTCTTGACGACGACTGGGTTTGGAGGAACTGACAGAGTCATGACGATGGGCGTTCCGAACGTATGGCTGTCCCACTCAATGCTGAAGATGGAGCTGGACGTGAGCAAGCCTTTTGCCTCTGGCAGAGTGCTCTTCAGTTCAGCCAGTGAGATCTGATCGACCGGCTGCAGTTGGATCCCGATCTTCTCGTTCCTGTTGAAGGTCTCTGGCGTCGTCGTGAACGTCACACGAGGATCGACGTTCGAGACGCATCTTCCGCCTCGTTTCTTCAGCTTCAGATGGTCCTTCTTGAAGCGAGAGACGACGATGAGCTTGCAGAAGACTCGGATGTCGCCCTGCACGAACTTCAGCTCTCGGAACTTATCGAGCGTCGTGTCCTTCGTCGGGATCTCAGTCCATCGACCGGGAGCCGACTCAATCTTCATGACCGGTTCCCTCGACGCCGCTTGCTGGCGCGACAGATTGTGAGGTATGAATACGCAGATGTTGCACTTGAGGCGAAAGTTGGGGTCGGTTGGAGACAACTCAATGACGTTGCTGATGACCTCTTCGTTGTCGGGATAGACGAAACCCGCGTCTTGCAAGTCGACAACTTCACAGTCGATGTAGGACCTCTTGAAATACTGCGGGTCTGCTCGAATTATGCAACCGAGTCCCCCGTCGAAGTCTAATACTGAGTCTATCGTTATATTCAGCATGGGCCACTGCTTTGCCTCCTTCTCCCTCAGCTTGATTAGAGCAGCCTCCTTTTTTTCCTCTTCGATTTGTTTTCTTTCGTCCTCCAGTCGTTTCTCCTCCTGCAGTCTCTTTTCCGCTTCCTTCTGCTTCACTAGTTCCTGTTCTTGTCTTCGCTTCTCCTCCAACTCCTCCTGGATCTTCTTGGCCACCTCCACCGCCTCAGCACACGCCTGGCTCGCCTCCACAGCAGCAGCTTCCGTCTCTACAGCTATCTTACTCATCTTCAGCAGTTCATCGTCGATCTTGGCTAGCTGTATGTGGAGATGCTTCTGCCGAACCTCCAGCTCCAGTTCCTCCAGCGTCTTCTTGTGTCCTTCCTCCATCGCTTCCGGAACGGCGACTGTCCGGAAGATCTTGTCTGTGATCTGTTTGATTGGCATCATGACAGTCTCCAGCTGCTTCTGAGACGCATCGCAGTAGCTCTTTAGCTGGTCCATGTCGTTCGTCAGCTTATTCACCTTTGCATTCAGCGCATCCAGGTATTCGGGTGCCAGCTGTTTGCTCTTATCGACCTGGATGTGTTCCTGCAGCTCCAGCAGACCCTGCATCAGAGCGTCCCGATCCAAACCATCGGGCGGCTTGCTCACCACGGTCTGCTGAACACTGTCACTAGCTACGTCAACTGTTGGAACTGCTTCCGTGCTCGGCTCATCGACGGCGTTAATAGAAGTCTTGCTTCCTGTTTGAGGAAGAGCGTCGCCATTACCTGATGGGCTGATGGCCATTTCCGTCGCGGATGTCTTAACTTCCGGTGATTTGGGCGGAGCAGCTGGGACGGGAGACGTGCCCCGCGGTGATCCTGGGACGGGAGACTTGCCCCGCGGTGAACCTGGGACAGGAGACTTGCCCCGCGGTGAAGCTGGGACGGGAGACTTGCCCCGCGGTGCATTGCCTTTCGATGGCAGCGGAGGCGCCTTCTTGACGTCTCGGTCTGCAGGTTTCTTCTTGGCAGCGATTGGTTTCGGTGGCATATTTCCAGTCGTCAGGTTTTAATTATTGTTTCAGATCGATGTTACGACAGACGACGTAGATCTAACGCCCGCGCGTACAGCTGCATACAGCGAACGAAAATACGTCATAAAGAAGCGTCTGTCTTTTGTTGCCTATGACGCAGACTGATTGAATTATCACTATTCCTATAATTATATGTTCTATATATATCCATATATTATTATGTGGACTAGCTGTGGGTGGGACAATTGATAGGCCTACTATGACTGTATCAGAGGACTTTTAATAGGTCTGCACAAAGCAGCTGTCACGCTAATCATACTTTGTCTAGGCCTATAATAATTTAAACGCCTTCTGATACATGTCGTAATCAGAGGTGGAAAAAACAAAGAATTTTTTTAAATGAAAACTTGGTTTTTTTGTTTTTTTTATTGTAAGATTTTTCGATTTCGGATGACGTTAAGAAAAAAAATCCAACTCAGATTAATTCAGTTGAAATTTCAGACTGATAAACACAAAATTATTGATTGCAGTTGATTATATTAAAATAATAAATCAAATCCTGGGTTTTTGACCATTGAATTAATGTTAATCAAACAATTCTAAAAATGGAAATTAAAAAACCAAAAATCACAAAATTTCTTAGGTGTGTTGGAAGCGCCTTGAGCAACTGTGAATGAAGAACTTGCCCAAGGTCCCAAAGCAGCGGTTTGGGTTGGAATCTAACCTGCGACCCTTCGGACGCAATTAAGGCGGCGACTCTTCAACTTGCGCCACCATGCCTCACACGAGATACTGATGTGAAAAATTCAACTACAAATTCTGTCATCAGTGCTGTTGTAGTCACATGCTTATACTGATGTCCTGCTTCTCTGAATTATGTGTGCTATAAGTTGAAGTCACAGCTGTCTAATGTGCCTATGCGCTGGACAACTGGTGGGACGATGTGCAGGAGTCTTTCTTCTTCATCAGTTATTGCAAACACACGTGGATATTAGACAGCTAAAGACTGTAATTGTTGAAATCAGAAGGTGGACGCTGCTGCCAATATGCCATATCAAGTAGCAGAGGCGTAACTGTAGTCTAAAAAGGTGGGGGGGATATAAATTTATTCTCCCCAAGATCACTTCGGTATAAAAAGTATCCCCACATTATTACGCATATGTCAAGTAGGCCTATAAAAGTATTGAAAGTACTGAATTGGTAGGTAGGCCTACTAGCTAGTAGGCTAAACACCCGGTGATCCTACATCAATATTCCACACTGAATGGCAATACAATACATTACAACTACGAGCCAGTCTAGGATAAAGTAACTGCGGCCATCGTTCAGCGTCAAGCAGGGACTTATCCCGATACCCAGTGGGGGCAAGTGCGCTTAGTGGAAAGCAAGGAGATCGTTCTATAATGTGTAATCTTGAAAAATAGAGGGCAAACACTCGTGGGGAGGGATGGAAGATTCGGTGTGTGGGGGGGGGAGTGGAAGATCATCAGTTTTTGAGCTCGACCAAAGTTGTCAATGATTAAGGTTGAAGTGGGATGAAGGATTAAAATATCGGTAGCGAAATAGAAGCGAGAATATGGATAACATACGCTAAAAAGGACAGATATAAAATGTTCGATATAAAATAGAAGCTCCTACTTCTATTTCATTGTGAACATTTAAAAATGTGAATGAAAAAGTTTATATAGTTTTTATATTATTACCATTACCCAATAATATTAAGACCTCACAGAATCTGAGAACCACTTTGGTTTTCACTTATTGCCTGAATTTGTCATCAATGAATCAGTTTGACCTTCAAAAAATTTTGAATGGAAAATAACATTTGAAATTAATTGTAAGAGTCTAAAATAGCAGTAATCAAGGGATTTGAATAGATTGAATAGATTTGAATAGATTCAATAGATTGTATCTGTACCATGGCTAAGCGAATCAAAGTTGCTTCTGTTGAAATAGAAAACCGAAATGGTAAGTTTGGATTGGAGTTGGACGTAAATTCAATTTGTTGTAGGAATTATGTTGCTAAACAATACATTGTCGTTGGACATAAGTTCCTTTGGACATAAGTTCCAACTGGATTGATCAAGTAGGCCTATATTTCATCAAAGAAATGAAACCAAGACTGTTGCTATGGGCCCTCATCAAAATTCTATTTGCACCACCACTCTTTGTAGCAAATATTATTTTGAACATTCTCTCAGAAAAAATGAAATGGTTGGCATCAGCCCTGGATTGACCGCTACAAATCTAAACATCCCGTTGTGCTTCAGTTGTGCCCAAAATCGATCAAATCCTGTTTATATGCTGTGATGTAAACACAAGACAAACAAATCTCCTCCATTACAAAGAAATTCTCTATCCATTTTCCCTCAATATCGGGGACAATATCTTTCCAGATAACAAGGCTTGCAAGTGTTACGGTATGTGTCTTTCTTCATAATCAGGTATATGTCATCGATTAACATTTTATTAACATACAATGCTTTGACAAATTGGGATTTTATGTTAACTACGAAATTTAATTTGGGGAGGGGCATTGCTGTCTCTCACGTCATGTGAGTCACAATTTACCTAGCTAGTAGCTACACCAGAATATATCATTTATCCATCTTAGGTCTATACTAAGCAGAAGATGGGTCACCCGACTTTTAAACACTTCTCGGGTATCTGGGCCTTTCAGTTAATTGTACCTCATTTGGCTGCTATATTTGTTACAATAATTTCATAGACAACGTATTTATCAACATATTTCCTACAACAAATTGAATTTATATATTCTACATCATCACTGCATTACAGAAAAAGCAATTCCACTATAATTTACAGACAATATTCTCAGTGAAGAGTTTTGTGGTAAAAGTACGGTAAAATTCATAAAAGAAAGAACTCAAACGCTGAGTATCTCTTCTTAGTGATTTAGTAGGCCTATGTTGGTTTTTCTCAGCGAAACCGCAAGATGTCAAATGCTTGTTTAACAACAGGCAGAGAAATCACAGTTACATCATCAAATACTCAATAAAGAAACTCTCACCTAGCACACAGATGCTCTAAAGCCAAAAAATTATCAAACATGATCAAAATTTATGGCACATATCAGATTTTCTATCACCAATTCACCACCAAATTGGACAGCAACAGCAAAATCTAACAATAAAAAATTAATTAATCAATTTAACACCCAGAGGTTCAATTCAATGACTATCAATGCAAATTTACGCCTGATTTTCAAAATTCAGAACTTCATTTGAGAATAAAATAACAAGCTCTACTTCAATGAGTCATGTATATTACTTTACGCTTGATAAAGCTCATAGGATGGAAACCTTTCCAAACAGTTGCCTTTCTTGATCCATGAAATGTAGTAAATAAAATTATATATTTAAAAGATAATTTAAAATGTACATAAAATCCCCTTCTAAATACGCCAAACCAATCACAGAAAGTGAAACAATTTGTGAATTGTTGTCATGGAACAACAAGCAATTATTTTTTACTAACGATTCTGATAGCATCTGACCCAACTGAGACTAATACACTGAGATAACAGTCAAATCATACACCAGACCTATGTGCACACGTGTACTTATTTGGAATAACGCAATTGCCTTCAAGGAACAAAAACTTGAAACCTAACCAAGACAATGACTTGTCACTATGGGGTCTTTACAACTAGGAACTCTCAACTGTATGTCTCAACTATTAACTAAATTTGCATGACGAAAAAAAAATATTTCATTTAAACATAAATACTGATGGTAACTGAGTTTTCACTTGAATCGAGCCCATGAATGAAATATTCCAAATGCTTCAAGCTTAAATAAAAGGCAAGCACTACCAAAGTGTATATTTCTTGTTGCATTTGTATTAACGAGATTGTAATAAACGAATAGTAGTAGTAGTATTATAAATTCCTGAATAGAAACGCAACATCCAAAGAAATCTTAACTTTACTAACACTTTAGAGGTAGCCTATCTAATCAAAACGATATATATATATATATTTCAGCCATACTTTGCCACTAGTATCCGTTGAAGTTCAGAATATACATGATGAACAACAGATCAGCAAGATAGTAGGCAAAGTTTGTGTGCCCTTCTTTCGTCACATAGAAGCATAAGAATTTTTTACAAAGTTATGACACATAAAGCAGTCGCAAACACAACAAATACCAAAAAAACAAAAGACTTGCTATGAATAAAGTATGCAATCATATACGTACATCTAAGTTAATCACTGCACAATAATTAAGCAACAAGTCATGCATAGACAAATGCATGGTCATGTTCATAGTAACTAAGGCTTCACGGGTTTATTTTACTTTCTTCTATTTATATCGTACCACTAACAAACGGCAAAGCTTCCAACAATGGCACCAGGCACTCGTGAATCTAGGACCCTGTCATAATGCATAAAAAGGGAGCAAGTGCTACAGAGACACAGCCACTCAACAGTTACATCAAATAACACCAGACAATAAATATCTGAACAACTCGTACTGCTGAACCAAAACCATCACCCAATCAAGTTGAGACAAATATAGATTTGGTCCATAACAGCACCGACTGATATCAATTATGTCTTATGTCTCAGAGCTACAATTGATCATGGCTTCATTGATGCAAAGCCAAGGGGGCCTGACAAATTCACTTGCTACTAATGAGTGGACCTTAAAAGATATTGTGTCACATACAATTAAAACCACGTCATGTGTGTGTCATATCTGTCGAGTGGCAAGAGTCACTTGAGCTGTGACTCACTGAACCAACGACCTCTTATTAATAACTAGACAGAGCTTCCTGTGTTGAGCTGCCTATCTGACGGTGATGCTCCCGAAAGAGCAACGACAAGAGTGCAAGGAGCTCTGGTGACTGCCATTCGTTCCAGGAATTTATCAAGACTGGTGCATACAACATCATGAAATGGCGCACGTGAATCGTTTATACCGCCCCAAGATGGCGGCGCCCAGTGAAAAACAGTCCCGATGCATCAAAAACAGTCACGTGATCTCATTGGCCTGGTCTGAACCTATACAAATTGTCTGCAACAAGGACACTGGGATCCATACACCAAAAGTCTGCAGAATCAGCAACTAATATAATCTGTGCAAACCCTTACAAATTTGTAACAAGTTGCCCTCAGTTACCATTACCTCAATCATAGCTTCAACTGCTGAGATCGGCACTAATATGTTAATATGTTTGCTTAGCAGCACTGACAAATTACCAAGAAGTGTATGCAAGAAGACTAAACGAACTTGAATGGCTAAAGAACAGATCATTGTTGATAGGCCACTTGCAGGAAATAAATTACGTCTGTCAAACTAAAATATTTCCACCCAGCTTCACTGGATCACATTCGATATCCTGTGTTTGAACGTCAGAATGAGCTGCATGATAACTCATCATTAAGTTGCAGAAACAGACTTGTTTACCAACAACAGCTGCAAATTAATGAGACAAATCCTACTTCGAAAGCAGAAACCACACATTTCAATAGACCTACAATGAAGAGTTAAACACTTCAAATACAATCTCCAGACTACCAATTTCTCCTGAACGCATCTTCCATTCTTCCAGTTACCTTGCAACTACTGAATGTCAATAGGTGTGTTAGTTCTTCAGTCCCAGCCTTCTGTAGCAAGAGCTAATTGCAAGAGACAACTCTGATTGTCCCAATGAAATTCAGCACAGGCTAACTTAATTCTAGTGCACAGGATTTACAAGTGCTTCATGGAAAAGGGTTAACTTCGACGACCAATTTCATCTAAGTTATGCTATTTAGTGTTAATATGATTTTATGTCTCAATTTTACCTAAAAATGGTGTCTTAGGTGTTTCAGACACCTTCAAGTTGCCAATGTACTTATAATGTTATTAGAATGGTATGTCAAGTCTTCAGGTTGGAAATTCTTATAACTTCTATCTGGCTGCTTTCCATTTTGTAACCAAATGAGCTCAATGCTAAAGCCACAATACTATGGTTGATGAAGGAGCAGCAGCATAAGTCAAGCGCCGTAGGATCGTCCATCTAAAAGTGCCGAGTTCCTCTAGTAAAGACAGACATGAAGACTCAATGAAGGGTTGGAGCACGACATCCATGATCAACTATTTACACCTTTTCATTAGTCCAGGAATTAAGTGACCAACTTTAAATGATGCTGGTCAAATTGTCAGTTCCTCATCAAGAAAGACACGGAGTGTTAAAGCTATGAAGAAATCGGTCTAACAGAACACTTCATCAGTGATTCATTCTTCTTGGATCTCTCAGATGTGCCTTGAGCATATCTTCGAATGCGGCATCAGCACTCTGTTTCGGTTTTATGTGGTATCCAACATCTTCATCCCACGATTGACTCCACATATTATCTAAAACAACACGGGACAAAGAAGCTTAACACAGAATGCTAGAAAATAAAAGCATAAATAATACCTCAATATTTAGAGCAGTTTTCATCATTATTATAAATGCGATGGCCTTAGATTCGGAATGGTTGATTACTTGATGCAATAACGAGGCGTAGATTCGGAATGGTTGTACGGCATAGACTCGGAATGGTATATAATTAATAGCCAAAGACTGACTGAATAACGCTGTTGTGAATGGTTCTTATAGTGCAGTTGCTTTTGCATATTGCTTTTGCATATAACCGTAGACATCAAGCACAAAGAGGCGCTTTATAAATCTATGAATAGAATAGAACAAGCAATAGAGCGGCCTTTTTCTAGCCCAACCGAAAGGCCTATATCATTTTAAGATTATCATAGCATCAGCAATAGTGCAGTAATCAAAATTATAAGCATAAGCACTAGCACCTAAAAAACCTAGTTCTACAGAATTCTTGAGCCAAGAGGACATGCTGCTCCAAGTGATCAGGTGCTTAATGTTCTCAAAGTCAATTACATAGGCATCTGTTTGCAGGCAACATTTTAGCTACTAGCAACAGCTGACTGCTATGATCATTCACACATTATCTTAATGTTGCACCAGAAATGAGCTGCACTTGATGAATAAAGACATTATAAATATTATAAGCATTTTTTATTGAGGTCTTAAAACATTCATGTGTGGACAGATGGTTGAATGGTAATGAGCTAGCATGACGATCGTCAGATCAGAAGAACTCAGGTTCCATATTATCCATTAGGCAAAAAATGGTGTGTTTCCCGCAACAGATGTTTTAAAAACAAGGTAGGTAGGTAGGAAAATATTTTATTTTGAATAATATTTCTTACATGATCCTATGTCACCATTTTGAAACTTAACCACCGCATGCTCGGATACACTGTGGGTAAAGCTTTCAGCTAAAAAAACCAGCGATTTTGTTTCTTTATATGAGGCTTGCAATTTTTCAAATTTCTAAATTTACTTTAGTTTTGACTATTCAGATTGTGATTGAAGTCTACTATGTGCATCACATTTAGTTAAAACTTTAGAAAAAGATTTAGAAAAAAATATTTTCACAAAATAATTTGAGTTGCCCCCAAAACGGTGACTCGGTCGGGTTATGGAAAACACAACATTTTTGGCCTTAACCCTACAAAGTAATCCAAGCCCGCTGCTCCCTAAAATTGGTGAGGGTAAAAATCAGTATTAGAACAGATAGGTGCCTCATAAAATTCAACTTCTGTTTAAATCTTTCTCATCTGTTACCACTATTATATCATGTTATCTTACTGTGTTAGTCAATTTAAATTTAATAAACGAATGACGGCAAGATGTAAACCTCTAGAACTGACAGCAGTAAAATGTATTTACCAAAATCTTTGTAATCCTCTTTGCAAAAAGAACGGCGGTCTCCATAACAGAAGTGAAAACTTTCACAACCTGCAACTTTATGTCCCTCTGAAAGTACAGAAAAAGATTTCAGTAATTTAACAAATTACTACAGAAAGATGTTACACATACTGCTTTACAAATAGTTCATCGTATTAGTCATGAAATAAAATGCCCCAGTCTTCCCAGACAAATAACACCTTATTGCTTGGACTGGAGATGCAAATTGTTTATCAGTAGCCAGTTCTGCCGGGTCACTATGAAAGCAGCCACATTTACAAAATTCTGAGTTTTTTGGTAACCTGCAATAGTAATTGCATTTGACCCGCCTATCCATCAAAAGGCAGTACAGACAATGATAGACTCACCAAATGACTGTCATCTTAAATCACTAGTCCTTCTGTTAGGTGCCTATCCATCTTTACGAATTTGTTATGTGAAAAACCGTAATAATGGAGGGAATAAGACTTAAGCACATTCAATGGCGAAAATTTAATTGTCCATATGATAGTAAACATGTACAGAAAGCATTCAATGGCCAATCTTCTTACAGATAAATGTCTCAATAATCGGATGCATTCAGAGATAGCAGATGGAAGTGCAGATTTTGCACTTAACGAGTCTGAAGAGAATCAGATTGTGTCATTGAATACAGTGATGTAGATTTTCCGGAAAAATATTCTCGGGAAATTTTCCTGAAAATTTCATGAAACTTTCCGGAAAATTTCCGAACAACCAGAAAAATACATTTTAACTTATAATTTCACATTTTCAGTATTGAACCATATGTACAAGAAGTTTGTGGTAGTATTTCTGCCAATATTTGCAATATTTAAAAGATTAACGAAAAAGAAACAGTAAATACTGATACATAGATGATAGATACAGCTTATTAAGCTGTTAGTGTTGTAAAGTATAGGCCATAAACTTTGCACCTCCTGAGCAGACTTAAAATGGGACCACACTGATGACACATGCTTTTGAATTGTATCTCTGTAACAATGTTAACTGTAACATAATGATAAAAGAGCTAATGTTTTGATGATGATAAATAGATACATGTTATGTTGTTAGTGTTGTAAAATATAGGTCCTTAACTATCAGTATTGAAAATTTTTACAGTATACATGATCTGGAAATTTGAGATCATGTTATCAGCACAGCTGTTAGTCAGCTGTGCAGTAACAGCTGTGCCTAGATCCATACACCGGTCACTCAAAGCAACCGCTAATATACAAAATTAAACACATTATTTTGATACTTACCAAGACCAAAAAAAATTGATTTAAAGTGAAGTAATATCAGCAGGCCCAATAGCACTTTTAACAAAACATAAACTAGTAACATAATAGTCCTCTTAACAATTAAGGTGGCAGTATCAAAATTGTTTCTATAGTATAACAGTACTACTGCATCAATTACTGTTTCTGTGTCATGTTTTTGTAACAAAAAAAACAAGCAGACTAAATCATAAAAAATTGTTACTCTAAAGTAACCGAGAACTCTAATTCCAAGTAATTCTTAAAGGTATTGCTATTGTCATTGATCGTGAACAATAGATAGCAATTGAATGAACACATAGCCCAGTTAGCTACATTGGGAGCGTGTCGGCCTTGTGTTGCAAGGTACCGAGTACGATCCCGATGGCTGCCAACACTCAGTGAACATCTCGGGCTAGCACATGGGGCGTGCGTGGAGCAATGGGATAGTCAGTGCCTTGCGTCTGAAGGGTCGCAGGTTTGATTCAGACCCGAGCCATCGCGCAGGGACCTTGAGCAAGTCCTTCACCTACAGTTGCTCGTGGTGCTTCGGCGTGAAAACTCCGACACTCCTTCGGGCTG
>JAQFXW010000910.1:0-16510 GCA_034693945.1 Dendrobaena attemsi
CTTAATACTAGAGTGAAATACCTTTAATTTGATGCATTAAGTATAAATAAATGTTAAGAATTGGCGAAGTTATACGCCTGCAAAGTCGGCGCATTTATGCTGAGCCACCCTGTAAATATAATTTAGATGAACATTCTAACCACATTAGGCCTACTATCTACCTAAACAAAATGTCACTGTAACAGTTTTAACCATAAAATGTGACATCAAATATAGGCCTACCGTAGAGTGTAGAGTGCTTGGCTTAATAATTGCCACTGTAAAGTGTAGACCTTAATCAATGCTACTGTCGACTGTATAGTTTAATCATTGCTTCTCTAAAGTAACGTAAGAACGCCCTTAGCATCGCAACAATAATTATAAGCTTAGTACTCAATTAAGGCATCAATAGGTAGCCGCAGCAAGTCAGATTTCATGATGAAACTTTAGTCGAAAGACAATAATGGAGTCTGCAGGCCTACAGACACGAAACTGTTGTAATTATTAGGCCCATATGAAGGAATCTTGAATAAGTCCAAGAAAGGAAAACTTTTTATTTGGGATCATTGCTTATTCACTTCAATAGCGATTTATCAAATCAAGTTGAAAGGAGTAAGTGATTCAGCTTCCCATGATTTCCATACTATCTATATTATTCAGTGGTCGTGCTATTATTTATGCAGCACATGTGTCAGACATCATGCCACGCATCAGAACTTTACGCTATTGTATCGCCATCTGTCGAATGAAGTTCTGAAATGTGGAGGACAGAAGGGAAATAATCATTGCTGTTTTGTTCGCTTGATCCAATTTTATAAGGAGCCACAAGTGTATGTTTTTCTTAACTCTAGATCTATACAGCGACTTAAAAACTGTTGATGGCATGGTCTAAGCTTGCATATGCCTAGTAGTTACCCACTCATTATGTATGCCTAATTATCTTCTCTTTTCTAACATTGTACTTGCCTTATGTGCAGTAGAAAACAAGAAATTAAAAGTTGGCTATGTTTTAGACTTTTAGTTCGCTGTATTTATTTTATCTGACTGTTATGCTTTTCTTCCGTGTACGTACAACTCTATTTTATTTTCGGAGGACAATAAAGATATTGATTGATTGTATTTGTATTTGTTGGTAAATTGAAATGTTGAACGAATGACTGCCAGACAGTTTAGGCATAAATCTGATTCGCGCATGCAATGACTTGTATTCATCCGTTCAAACTTTGTTCATTATCATATCATATTGTCCAGTGTAAGTTTGAATAAACTCCATAAATGAAGATATCGTAGAAATTTCAAGTAGTAGGCCCTACGCCTACATTAGAATTTGAAACACTATAACATTGGCTATCAAAAATAGGTCCTACTGTAAATCAGTCAACCTGAAATCAGTTTTAGCTGATGTTGAAAACAATCATGATCATAAGACGTAATTCATTGTCCTTAGGCCTATTATTTGTTCAAATAGGCCTATAGATTTTAACTTCTTTGCCTTCCTGAAACGTCAGATGGTTTTCTGTTAGCTGCGAAACATACCAACGCCATTTTACCGGACATGACGTCAGTACACCAGAGAAAAGTTGGTCACCATCAGCGCACTCTAGCCGTCGATATGCCGAATCACAGACGCTCCAGGTTACACGGAAACGCGGAAGAACACAACAGCAAGCATCGAACAGGTGAATAAAGCGATTAACCCATCCAAGTATAAGACTTACTTTCAGTTCGAAAGAGTTCAGTTTCTTAATTGACTCGTAATAGTTCTATAACAGAATTATTTAAGATTGCTGCCAAGGTAGTTCTATGCATTATCAAGGTTTAGCCTCATTGAGACAATGTGTCATATCAAAATAGTTATTTATCAGTGTACCTTATGGGTTGACTGCTTAGATTATATTATCAGGAGATCTAATTAATTATTTACAAGGCACAAATTCTCTTGAGCCTGATAAAATCTAAGTACAATTTCTATTATCACATTAAAACAACATTTTTAAAAGATTGAAACATAGCCTAAATCTTAACTCTAGCTTTTTCAGCTAATGGCTTCTTTCGATAATTTTTTGGCCGTTTCTTAGTTAAGAAGACGAAACATCTTAGCATCCTCCATGCTGACAAGTGACAGCCATCTGATCTACGAATTCCCTGTTATTAAAATCCCATACAAAAGATAAAAAATCGAGGTGAAACGAATGGCACTTAATAATGTTTCCTATTTATTAAGAAATTATTATTTATCTGTTTATTTCTTAAGATTTATTCTGTTCGTTCGTTTAGGATCATTTCATCCGTCGACGTCGGAAAATCCGACCTTGACATCATCGTCTGTAGATCGTAGCCACAAAGGTCAGTCGACCTAACAGTTGTTGACCTTATGGCCTCTTATCTCTACATTAGGTCGAACCCAAGTAGCTTCCGATAGTACCACCGTTGACCTTCATAGTCATACCTGGGACTATTTTATTACGAAGGGATAAGCAGCCGCAGCGTATCAACCAATCAGAGCTCGTCTCACGATGCGCTGCGCTGAAAACTTTGTGAACGTCTGTTTTCAGATAACACAGACATAGGCCTACGGGTAATTACAAAGGACACTTTTAAACTTAACGATCGTTGCAAAAATGTATATTTTTTTCCTATCGTCATCCACAAAGATTCCTTATGTTCACCGAAATGTTAATTAAATGTATTGTAAAATCTGCTTTCTAATTCCTTTTATTGATTTTGTCAACAAAACGGAACAATTTTTCTGGCGGAAGTATATTGCGTAAAACCACAGCCGCGGCTCAAGATCGCTCTACTGAAGTGTAGGCTAGTGATCCTGGCCACAGACATAATCTAGGTCAACGACCCAATTCCCATTCGCTGCTTGTCCCTCCGTAATAATAGTCCCAGGTCATACGGCTACAACTGTTGCAACGCATTCTCGTGCAGATAAGTGCTGGGTTAGGCCTATATGCTGTATCAACTGAAAGCATGCCTGTGCACTGTGTGCATGGATCATGTAAGCAGTTTTGTGGGCCGCCAGTGGGCGTATTGGGGATGTAGGCCTACTTATTGGTGTATAAACGTGAATAAAATAAATGTTTATTTGCATGCACATCAATTTCTATGTGGGTTATGTAAGCTACAAGCGTATACATTACACGTAGGCCTATGCGGAATTGTGCGTGTAGGACCCTACGTGTATGTATGTAGGCTACAGGTCATCTTTGTGCATTACAGTTGTGTCTTGTTCTATAGACAATTTCCTTTCTTTATTGTGTGGTCGTAATGTAGGGCCTACCCCATCGTACTGTTTTCTGGTATATCACTCCTTGCTATAGCCTATAGGGTGTCCCTACTAGCGGGATTTCGATCTCTTTTGTAACCTATATGCACTTTTTTCAGCTAACCTTCACTTTTGACTATGTTGTATTGAGTTGCAATGATAGATAGGCCTACTTGACTTGATGTAGCCTATGATTTATGTAGGCATATATAAAAATTATGTATATATGCATGCATGTATGAGTATATGTATCATGTAGGCTATGTATGCAAAGACTAATAGCTATAGGCCTAGAGCAATAAATATTGGGCAAATCATTTTAGTTTTGGACGCGATCATAGACCTAACGATTATTGTTTGACTTTCAGAGAAAGCCAGAAAGTACGTCGACTCTTCTTCCGCTGCGGCATTCGACCAAGAAGACGCATTTCAGGAGAGTCTAGTTCACAGCAGAGGGAGCCACGGGGCGCTCTATTACTGTGACATCTATGTACATTATATCTCCTTGTTTATTTCCGCTTCCATTGCCATTATACTTCAACAGCGAACTGTCTTGAATAAATAATCTAAGAATTTATTTGTCATAGTATTATGTAGACATGCTTTCGGATTCTTGTCACAATTTGCATTCAGAGCTTCTATGAAATCAAAATAGAATATTTCATACAAGATTTTACAGTTTTTTATTACATGCTTAGCGACAAAAGTAAACTGTCGTCAAACATTTCCTTTTAAACGTTAACCTGTATTACCTTACAATGCTGTGGGCTAAATGACTTATGTAGTCTATCTAAAGCGAGCCAGTGTATTTTGAGATTCCAATTATAGCGACCAAGCTTTTCAATCCACCTCAAAAGGACTCGATCTATCCATTAGATTTTTCGAAAGGTGATCTTTGCTCTGAAATACTGAAAAAATCTGTTAGAAAATATAGCCAAGCATTTTGTTGATATCCTATCATGTACTTTTGCCGCATCTTCAATTCTTCATTTCTCGCGAATAAGCTTAATCATTGCGCATATAGTAGGATATATTAGCCTATGCAGTGGCGAGTGACCTTCCGATAGGATAGGCATATTTAGGCTTACATGTAAGTTATGAATGCCCATTTCTAGTTCTCTCAGCGTTCAAGAAATCGTGAGAATAGCCGACGATTATTCTGCTCGAATGGCCTTTAGCTATCGTCGTTTTGATATAAAGAAATTAGGTCTTCGATAACGAATTCCATTCGAAAGACTGAATAGTAGTAGTGTACAGAGTGGAGATTTGTCTTAGCTCCGTTTTCTAATAATAATTGGATGACTGCGATCGAAAGGACATCAGACTTCAGTTTGTTTTTAGAAACCGAATATCTGTATTTATTTATACTATTTTAATTTAATTCACACATTTCTACAGGCCAACCGCCCCTTTAACCTCACTACCACTCAGAGGCGATCTCGACTGTAGTCCGGAGGTATGTCGGAGTTTACACGCCAAAGTGCCTCGAACAATTGTGAGTGAAGGACTTGCGATTCTTCGTAAGCTTATATTAGTGGAGACTATCCCACCACGCCTATGTGTCGTTCTTCTTAATCTAAAGTCACTCTTTTTTAACTGAACTGTGATGACCTCAGTAAGAAATGAAACCTAGGCTATAGCAGTGACCCATGGGACGGCAGTGATGGTAGGCCTACTATCCCCTAGCAAAACAGAGTATTCCCCTTAGCGAAACAGAGAATCCTACATAGTGAAATAGAGTATTCCAACAGCGAAATGAAGTAACCTCTGACAAAATAGAGTATACCCCTAACGAAATAGGGTCTTCCCATCTCGAAATGAAGTGTATCTCTCTAGCGAAACAGAGTATCCTCTAGCGAAATGGAGTGTTATTTAGCCAAATATGGCATTACTACAGCGAAATTGTGTATCTTCCTAGCGAAACAGAGTGTCCCCATTGCGAAATGAAGTATCCTGTATTGCTTTAGCGAAATTGAGTATCCCAAGAGAAATAGAGTATCCCCTATATATATATATATATCGAAATAGATTATACTTCTAGCGAAATGCAGTAATACCCTATAGCTAACTAGATTATCTCCGTAGAGTAGATTATCGCCCCTAACGACATAGAATATTTCCTGTAGCGAAATAGAGTATCCACTAGCTAAAATGAGTGCTCCTATCGAAATAAGGTATCCACTGAGAAGCTCACCACACCCACCCCTCAGACCTCCTAGTAGTGGATCTCCCGCACCGGGGTTTAGGTTCTTTTTCTTTAGGACGGGATCCCTGCACCGGACATACATACGATCAAGAACATTTGTGTTTATTGATACATGAAGCACTTGTTTAAAGATTGTTCTGATTTCGGATCAGATGCGTGAGAAGTCCGATCAGCTACTACCACCAATGTATTATAGACAAGCGAATAACATATTTGATATGACATCCAGAGTCTTATCAGGTGATCGACCGATAATGACATTAGTGGAGCTATAGCCTACTTGGCATATGCCTACACCGAAACATATAGACCTGGCTATCTCGCATGTCATTCTTATAGCTTATTATGTCAATTGAATTTGATAGTTCCCACTACATTTCGACAATTATATTTTTGTCCGAATTACAAAAATTCCTACGGCTCGTAGACACTAACTCCGGGTGAGATCGTTATCATCATCGTCATCAGCAGCAGCAGCCTCATCAGCATCATCATCATCGTCACCATTATCATCATCATCTGCATCATGGCATCATCATCATCATCATCATCATCATCATCGTCATCATTTTTCAGTGTTTAATAAGAAATTGTCTTTAGTACATTATGGTAAGCTTATATGAACAGCTGCTTAGAGTCAGGCATTGTTTTGTTGGAGTGTGAGAAGGTGTATCATTATAACTCCCGAGGTAGACATATTTATTTATTTTACTTATTTTTTATTTATTCACACATTTCTAGACCGCCCCTTAAAGTCTCCTACTGTTCAGAGGCGGTCCCGACTGCAACCCGGAGCTGTGTCGGAGTTTACACGCCGAAGCGCTTTGAGCAATTGTGAGTGAAGGACTTGTGGCGGGTGGGATTCGAACCTGCAACCTTTGCAAGGCCTCGACCTTCACCACTACACTACCAAGCCCCACATAATCCCTGAGCACGTACACAGACTACATCCAAAGAGTTACTTTTGTTCTGGGGTTAGTGGTTCTTGTCTTTTTGCAAACTGCGAATGTGGCTCTAAATGTAACAGCGTTGCATCGCTAAGCTGGGAGTACACGCAGCTGGGAGAGGTTTGCGTTCTCTAGTGGGTTGGTCCTCCGTTATTGTTCTTATCAATATACATAATTCGCTTAATGGTCGGTGTAACGGTGTCTGACGATAACGGTCTCAGAGCTAGATAATTTTCATTGGGCGAGCGACAATACCGCCCTCGGAGCTCGATCACTTTTTCGAGAACGTCCATATATTACACATCATTGGGCGAGCGCAATTGAAATTGTATTCACTAGGTGGCGTCTTTAGTCACATTGAATATAATAGAATAAGAGGTCGTTGATTAAAATAGCCCGTAATTTTTTACGGGTTACAGCTAGTCATTATTATATTTATGGTTAGGATTTAGAGTCTAATGAGCCTGAACACAATTCAACCGAGTGTAATTAGGTTCGACAATCCCGAGATTTAAGTTCTAAGTCGTGTAAAAATAAGACAAAAGTGCAGCTGGCCCAAGCATTCCTTCAATGCGGGTTGGAACATTTTGTCGCATAGAACACACCTGTCTAAGAGTCTCTGCCTGAAAATACCTTACTACCAATGCTTGACAAAACAAAATAATAATAATTGGGTTCAATTGGTACATCTCTCGGACGTTGTCGCTCTGTTATATACGGTTATGGCAATGGCATTTTTATATGCACGGTGCGTATAATTATAGGCCTACAGAATGGAACTCGTGAGCAGGTAGAGGCCCTGATGCCGCCCTATACAGACGGAATGTCAAACTGGGACAAAGATAATAAGATCCATGGTAACTTCCTTCAAGTATAGACTCAACCTTAACCCCCCAGATGGCGTAGTAAATTAGGCGCTACGGCTTGTTAACTCCGCTCTGTACATTCGAGACTCAAGAGAGCCTCTGAGTAGTAATTTACTAGAAGAGGAGCTGCAAAAATGGCTGAATAAATATATAAAAAGTCTTTACGTCCGTTATAAACTTCTCATCTTCTAACAAGTTTTTTTATATAAATTTTTCACTGATTTCTTTTGAGAGATGTAGAATGGCCCTCGTTCTCAGTAAAGCAGAGACACTTGTCAGTGTTAATCTATCTACACTCTTCTGGGGGGGGGGCAAAGTAATTTGGGAGAGGAATTCAAATAGCAGGAAGAAAGTGTTATGCTTTTCCGTCCGGAATTATTTTGATGACCTTTTTGCTCCTCAGAAAATAGTTTGATGACCTTCTTTAGTGTTCACGCTAATCACGCACTTTTCAGTGTTCCTTAATTTTAAGCTTTTAAAAATTAAACTTTATACTTTTTATTTCACCATCATTTCTGGTTTGGAGGAGTGGAATACAAATCCTGAGGGGAACGTTCCCCCCGGAGGTGTTTTGATTAAACACTGGCCACGCTCCTCTGCTGTCCCTCCTCAGTCTAAACCTGTTGACTGGCATTTCGAATTTGTGCTAAAGTGATTGATGACTTTTCGAAAGCCTCTGACGATCAAACTGCTTCTCCCAGTCAGTTGAATAAGTTCTAAATAAATTGATCGATGATTTCTTGAATTATTTCCCATCCCGAAACCACACGAAACCGACTTTCTGTCAAATGGTGGGAAAGAGCCTGCATTAAACCAGCATAAACCAATATTGGCTCCTGACGTTCTAGTTAACATAAAATAGCAAGCTCTATATGGCCAACATAGTATAGGCCTATAGTCGATCTATAGTTAGTAGTAGGTGATGAATTAGTAGACTGCGCAACTCAAATGGTGGAAAAGAGCCTGCATTAGACCAGCGTATCAACAGCGTATTTAAGCATCAATGCAGAGCATATTCAAGGAAATAGGTCCTATATTATATAAAATTATCTAATAAGACTTGTATGATAATCAGTGTAAATAATTAGTTATCGGCAAGATTTAGGTGAAACCTTGCATTACTGTGACTGGTTGAATCGCCAACAGCAATTGAACATTATACCCATGGGCGCATTTAAAGGCGGCTTTCACGGGTTTAGACATCAGACAGCAAATTTTTTACTTTGTCTAAATGCGAAACTATAGCTTTAGATGAAAGTTGTGAAATTTCCACCCAGATCCAGTGGAGAACCCTAGAAATATTGTTTTGTGTACTATACTCTTCTGATAATACCGGATATGGACGACGCCGTCTTTTCCTCAAACATCCCTAATTCCACTTCCCCGAGTTGCAATAGAGACAAAAGATCAGTTCCCTGTTTTTCCTCCCATTGCTGCCCTCTGGCATATCACTCATCTCACGTTCTCCAAGCGATTCATTTCTATTCCAGGCGGTAGATGGACTCCGCTTCCACTCATATCTCTCCTGAATTCCACAGATTCTCTCTTCCTCCTCCAGCTAGCACCATTTGCCTCAGGCTCTCCTATATCTAGCATCTCTCGAGACTCCAAATTTTAGTCACAAATCCCCTTCCCAAGAATTCCCATCAGGACCCCCACCCAACAATTGCCATCCACCTCCTCATCCACTCTCGTTCCATGCACGCGCGTGGAATCCGTCCTATAGCAGCTGCTGTTCTTCGCCCGATTTCACTCGACAACCCCTCCAACATGACGCAGCACTTAAGAATACCCTGGTGCCTGCACGCGTTTGTCTGAAAAGTAGCGCTTAATAAATGTTGAATTTAAGAATCTGTCAATATTTCCTTTACCGGCGTTGGTTGCAAGTGTCCATAAATACAACCATATCCGATTGTCTGTTATTCTGAACACACACTGTAACTGCTACTACAAATGTAAACATTATTAAGGTAATTACGATTACAACTTGAATGTAACCGCAATTGTGAACGTATTTTTTTATGCAACTATAACTGCTCAAGTTATTTAAATTAAGCTTACAACTGTCCACGTGACCACGTTCCTCTATATGAGTAAGTACCTCAAATGTATTTGTAAATGTAAACGTAACTACAGTATAGTTATGATTGTATACATATAAAAGTACGTAACTGTAACTGTAACTACAACTATAAACGAAACTGCAATTGCAATTACTACTGTAAACGTGGCTGTCAATGTAATTACTACTGTAAACGGAACTGTGTTATAATTACAATTGTACGCGTAGCCGTAATTGTGTCTGCAATTGTAAGTTTGTATGCATCCTCATTATGGGGCGTGATGTTGTAGTGAGATAGTGGAAGTGTCGCGGACGGAGCGTCGCGGGTTCGGTTCAGACCTAAAACCACTGCGTACAGACCTTGCGCAAATTCTTCACTCACCATTGCTTGAGGCGCTTCGGCGTTTTGACTTCGATAAACCTGCAGGCTGTAGTCGAGACCTCCTCTGAGTAGTAGTGAACTTGAAAAGTCGGTATAGCAATATATGAATAAATAAGAAATAAATAAATAATTAATAAGAGGCATCTGCAGTGTTCTGCACACAGTCAATTCGCATGACAGGAGCGAAATGATGAATTGTGACACCCATATGCTGCCTTGCTGCGGTCTGATGTAAACAAAAACGCCGAGGAATCAAATCCAGGACGGCATAAAATGCCTTCCATGGCACCTTGTAGAGTGCGTCCACCCCGGACAAGGCGCAAAAAATTGCGCTAGTTAAATACATTGAACTTGAACTGAATGAATAATTGTTCGCCAGGTGTCGTTTTCGTTGCGTCTACTGCTGCCACCTGGTGCTAAACGAGGGAACCGACTCTGATAGGTCAACATCAGCAGCAGCAGCAGCAGCAGCAGTGGCTGGGATGCTGGTGCAGTCATCAGATTGCATCTTCCGTTTGGCAGGCGTCGGAGTCAGAAGACATGGGGGAGGATGACCACCAATGGTCAGCAGATGGATGGATGACCAGACGATATAACTGACCACACGTCGTACAGTGGACCGAAAGAAGGATAGCAAGAGGATCAGCGAACGAGGATTGGGATCGACGATTCGATCAAATATCTGTTGACAGGTAATGCTTAGATATCAATCAATCCATCCCATACATTCAGTATTCATTCAAGAATATTATATCCATCCATTCATCCATACATCCGTCATTCTATAGTTCGATACATCCATCATCCATCATCGATCCATTCATACATCTGTTCATTCATTCATTCGTTTATTCATGTATCAGTTCGTACATCTATTCATACCTCCTCATTCATTCGGTACAACCATCCATCTTTCATGCATATTTCTATTCATCCATCTATGCATGCATGCATCCATTCATTCATGCATAAATTCATTAACAAATTCACCCAGGATACATCTGTACATACTTCAGTCCATCAACTGTTCATCCATTCATTCATCAATGCGCTCATCAATTCACCAATAACCATCCATTAATCCATCTATCCACTTATCCATTCACCTATCCGATCCATTTATCCACTCGTCCACTCATCCATCAATCCATACATCTATTCATCCATGCATCCTATATTACTTCCAAACATCTATCAGTCCTCTCACCAATCCACCTATCCATTTATCCATCAATTCATCTATTCTTACATCGTTCCATCCACTCATCCATCCACCCATTCATTCACCTATTCATCCGTACATCCTACATAACTTCCATCCATCCCTCCATCCATCCATTCATTAATTCCATCGATCCGTCGTCCGTCCGTCCATCCATCAATCTAACAAATCATCACCATTCAATTCACGATTATATAAATCGTCTATACAGCCAGCTGTCAATGACATCTCGTTTCGTTTTAACGCAATCATCTCATTCGTTCTTCTGGCCATTCATTCAGTGTAGAATGGGTGAATGACATTCGCTGACTTCCTCTCATTCCATGGCAGTCTGTCTGACCCTTCCTTTCTCTCGCCAGACCATACCTTGCCTTCCCAACAATCTCTCTCTCCAGAACACACATATTTTATCAAACACTTCGTTCCAGTTTTCCATAGCACTTTACATAAACGCAATTTTTTGGGCATTTCGTGCTTTTGCATAATACACGTAATGCACTTTATCTGCATGATTAGTAAATGTTGGTATGCATTGATATTTACGACTCTGTGTAAGCAGTCTATATTTGTATTCTATATTAAAAGTAATCTAGCCTACTGGTCACATTGTCTGGAATAACCTCCAAACTGACATAATTAATGCATCTCATATTTTCCCACGCATTCAAAAAGTCCACGTATCATTTCTTGCTATATATTTTCCTTTTTGTTCGTTTAATTTGTTGTTTTGCAATGAGAAATATCTACTATGTTATTACCTTAAACTTGAACCAAGCGATCCCTTAGTCTAGTTGTACTTTTGTCTCTGAGAATCTAACGTTCATCCTATAGGCCTATATAGAAGTGCAAGCTTACGCGGTAGGCCTACATAGGCGATCCTTTATAGTGGGACCATGGTCTCTTTAGATCCTCCTATTAATTATATCCCAGCTTTGTGTATATAATATTTGATCAGTATGACGCTGTGTTTTTGGATCAATAAACATTATACAACCCATGTTATGTTAATTTTATGCTGCAATGTCATGGGTATCAAGGCATAAATGATGCACGTAGGCCCTATGCTTATGCAAAGTTGCTGCGCACATAGTTACGTCAATACATCGTATGCAGGCTATGTTTGCCTGTTACTAAACTGTAGTTCAATGCACAATGCGATTTTCTAACATTTAACGTGACGGACAGATAATATTGTAAGTGTCGTTTTATTTATTTCTGCTGTTGAAATGCTTGGTGTACGCAGTAGTCCGACTTCTCTTTAATACGTGGATGATGTACATGGATGAATCCTGCAAAGTGTGCTCCATTCACTGCCCAACTTTCCTGTTTTCAAATTCCGAACGCCTGTCCATACATTGCACGGAACCCTGCACGTACGCAGTGAAGCCGGGCAAAGACTGTTGAAGCCGCGGCTTTATCAGCGATAACTAGAAGCCTCTTGTAAGCAAGACGGCTGATGCAAATTGCTTTTACTGTTTGTTAGCTGCAGTTTGGAGGGAGAGAAAAACGCGGCAAAGGGTTTCACTACACACATACGCTTTGTTCGCAGAGCAGTATATAACTGAGACAAGTTATAGGCCTACACAGTGGCCTACTGCAACGGTTCTTTACAGAAATCCTTGAAATGTCTTTTAAACCAATGTTATGACTGTCCTTGACTTTGTAACCTCGTGCAAAGCGCCGCAGCACGCCCTTTCCTTCAACAACGGCTACCTACGGCGCTATATAAATTGCGGTGATACTTGTTAATCCACTTGACAGCATTTCTAAAAGATCAAATTTCAAAGTTGATTGCACTCACTGCTAGGGAAGCAAATCCGAAACCAACAGAGGGCTCTGATGTCAGGACCAAAACAGTAGACTCTACAGTTTGCCACGTGATTTGACCTACAATTCGTCACGTGATTGGAAGAACGTTCTATTAGTTAGTCAACTGAACACTCTACTGATATCAAATCTCTATAATTATAAACCTCAGGCAACTTATAAGGCAACGTACAGAGGTCATATATCTAGGTCACATGACCCAGGATGATAGTATCGCTCACTGGCTGGCCCACTGACACGGTCTTTGCACCGGAAATAAATGGGTGCTAAAAGCCGGCTTTAGTCGGAAGCGGCTAACTGCTGAGAAGCAGATTGTCTTGCGCTGTGGTCTAATGGAAGGCTAATGAGAGGCGGTAATTAGGCGGACAATGCATCCGCCTGGTCGCCGATACCGATGTTGCCTAGCGAAAAAATTGCACCGAGAGCAGTACGCTGTCGTTCCTTGGCTCTGTAGAATCTTACTTGAGTCATTGAGTCAATGCTGTAGGACTAATTATTTGATTCGTCAAAATTGGAGAATGTGATTTTATCAATCTTGTTGTCCTGGAGACTAAAGTCCAGCTCTCAATTTCGTTTTCAAAACTTTTGGTCTTGGTATTGGTATTGAAACCAAAAGTCTTGGTCTTGAGACCAAATATCTTGGTGTTGAGACCAAATAACTTGAAGGCAAGAGGTCTTGAAGTTCAAAAGTCTTGGTTTTGAAGTTCAAAGTCTTGATAACAAGACTGAATATCTTTTCCTATGACACTCATCCTCTTGATAAGAGTGGCTCTTCAGAATAACAGCCCTCGGGTGTAATGCATTGACGGCATCATTTCCTCAACCTCGTCATACTATGAGCTCGGGTTGTCCGCTTTACAAAAACCTCAACTTTCACTTCGCACTCCTCTCACAGTCAATTGATGAACTCCTTTCAGACTTGACATAATTCTGCAGTTATCTGAAAATTCCTAAGGAACATAGTTATGGTAATTATTATGGTCATTATCACAGGGCCAGTAGAATTCCTAAATTGGTTGTCAAAGAGCTTATAAATTAAAATTTTATTGAAATTGTTTAATTATTGGCGATAATATTAGCAAAACACGGTTAAATGTTTTGATATAAAAAAGTGGGTGTCATCACTAAAAGTTTATTAACTTGCGTTGTGTTCGAAATATTTAGGTGAAATTTGTCATTTAAACGTACATATTAATTGCCTTTCAGCCTGTAACATTTTATTGATAAATTCATAATTTTGACAGAAATATTTTCAAAAGTCGTAGGGGTCAATTTTTACTCGCACTGTATACATAATCTCTTATGTTGTCTTATTCTCATATTCTAATTCGGCTGACTCTCCGCTTCTAGCAAAAAGCTTATCTACAAGAATAGCGGATGCCTTGTTAGAGGCTGGTTGGTGTGTTAGGAGCAGGAGCTTAATAATAATACAATTTATATAGCGCCGTATGTTGCTTTACACAAGTTTGAAAGTCAACGACAGCCATTAATAGGATTGTACAAAAAGAAATGTCTTGAGCTGCGACTTAAATGTCTAGTGTGGATCCGACGATAGAGTGGGAGATTGGGCTTTAGGGTAGTAAGAGCGGTACATTCTTCATTTGTGGTGCATAATTGCCTGAATCAATCTCAAATGTAAATGATATCATTAGACATTAGTAGGCCTACATCTAAATGATCTAATGTAATCTTATTATCAACACTTTCTAGAAAAACTAGGCCTATTTTTCAATCGTTCATTGTTCAGCATCTTATTTAGTTCGTTTTATTCACGATTTCTATCGTAAATGCAGTTAGTGGCATAACTAGAGGAAACTGGAATCGGAACGCAAGACAGACTGAGCATTAATTATAAATTGATCTAATTTTAAATGGGAACTGGTAAAAGTCGCCTAACTGTATTAATTCGAAAGTTGCAATAAATTTATCAGCTATTAGAATCTCGCTATGTTATTACAATTATAACATTTTTCTACAACATCGAAGTCTTTGCCTCCGCCTCTGAGGTACTGTAAAACTGAAAATAATTAACATTGCCAGGCGGAAGTAAGCGCATCCCGGGCGCTGCCCATGATTGCCCGGGCGCTGCCCATGATTGCCCCGGCGCTGCCCAGGATTTCCGGGGCGTAGATAATTGCATCATTGTTATTACTTGCTTGATAGTCATTAAATAACTATAATTATGAAGTTCGTCTTCACTGTGAGCCAGTTTTATTACCCTTAGTTAGCATCGCAGGCTTGTTACACCGTCGTATGTGATTCCCTGTTATTCATTACCTCAAAATCACCTAACCATACATAAAAATCGCTTACAAACATCAGTTAACAGCCGTCATCTAAATATCTAAGCTCATCAAACGATCTTAAGCTTACACTGAAACTTACAACTCTCAATGCGCTTTATAGGCGACACCCTATGTCCGTGCTTCATGCACGGCTCGTAATACGTTATCAGAGACGACGTCTGGCGGCGTGATTCGAATCTAAAAGGAGATGATAGCCAATGTCTCTGTTAGGGATTGACGCCTCGGGATGCTATGAGGCGTGGGTGGAGAAGGAGGAGGAAGAGGAAGAGGAGGAGAAGGAGGAGATGGAAAGAGGGGAGATGCTAAGAGGGAAGACAAGGGAAGGTGCAGGACGACACTAAACATAACTAGCACCTTGTTTGGACGATGATGATTATGTAGATTTAGTGCAATATTCTAATTATTGTTATTCTGTTATGTAGCAATAGTGTTCGCGCTTTTATTTATTCAGAGCAATTGTCTTTACTCTGTAATTGCTTCATGAATTTTACCTGTTAAGCCTACTATGAAATTACTGGACCACGCGCAAACAAATGCGATTATTATGCCATGCTGTTTGTTGCCTGACTGGCACCCAGGAAACACTGAATTTCAGTTGCAAATGTGTTCAGAGTTCAGACTTCTCTCAGATGCTGCAATAGAATTAACATTTGTGTAATGCCATATTAAGACTTTTCCTAGAGATAAATGGTGAGCGTTTCTGATTTAAGATCTAGTATAAGCTGTGTATAAATTTTATTGAATGACTGATTTATAAAGAAAATACGAAGCTTGTGCCTGTGTTTAGTGACAGGGTAAAACAAATAAAGTTGAATGATCATGGGGTAGGTAAACTAGGTGTGATAGCTAAACAGTTATTCTATCCTAGACAAATAATATTACTGAGTCGGTTGAGTCGGTTGAGTGATCTGTAGCGTGCGCTATTTCCCTTTCAGTGACTGATTCGACTTTGAAGAGCAATCGAGAAACGCGGCTTCCAGTCAAGCGTCAAAACAGGAAGTCGTGCGTGATGTATAAGCGTCACGTCTAGTCATCGTCACGAGTGCCGGTGTCACGTACGAGGAGGAGGAGGAGGAGGAAGAGGAGGAAGAGGAGGAGAGATGGCTGAAGCCTGTAAGGACCGATGCAGTGACGCATGCACGAAGAAGGGATGCTGGACAAATTGTTCCAAAGCAATTCTGGCCACAGTCAACTTCGCCTTTCTGGTGAGTCACTTGATGGTTGGTTGGATGGGTGTATACATACGTGGGTAGTCTATAGGTGTTTAGATGGATGGGTGTGGCTTTTGAGTTGGTGAGTTTGGGGTGGTTACACAGGTTTCTACTGGGTGAATGTGAATGGATTGGTTTTGTGGATTGGGGGTTTGGGTTTATTGGGTTTTTTGTGGGTGGATAGGTTTTCGTTGGGTGAATGTCACTTAATGGATTGGTGTTAACTTTTGC
>JAQFXW010000911.1:0-16506 GCA_034693945.1 Dendrobaena attemsi
TTGAACCCATGCCCTCTGGATCTGACAGTCTGCTCAGCTCATCGACCAGCCGCTCTCTCCACTAAGCCACGGACCCATTTTATTCGAAACTTTAAATGTCCATATCTCGGAAATGAAACGACGCATGAAGCTGCAACAATGGTGCAGATTCAAGTGCACAGGTGAACGTCTCCTAACATTTTCACATCTCCATGTTGAGAGTAGCGTTGGCTTTTCCTTTTGGTAATAAGTGTGCAAACATCCTCCTACCTCCGACCTCTCTACCTAGCCTACATGTACCTACATCATACCTACATGTGCAATCATGTACCTATCGTGAGTTTAGTGCTTATATTAAGATTCAGCAGTCACTTTCGTATAGTTTACTCGACTCGTTTTAATCCCCCCCCCCCACTGTCTTCATGATCCCCACATTGATCAATTTCACCGTAGCATGTCTACGTAGGTCTAAACCTAACATTCTTGAACCTTTGGTTGAAGGTTTGTGTACGCTCTACCCCTACCGAGTGACAGCTCTGAAAGACTACAGTTGTCTGCCGTCTCCTGTTAATAATTGTTTATCGTTGATGGGAAATAAGTACAAATATTATTATGAAAATAAAATAAACAAGACAAAGCACAATGATGCATTTCAAGACAGCACTCGGTGATGCGCTTTATTTCAGAAATGGCCAGATAACTTTATGGTCAGATTCCAAAATAATGCAGGTGTAGGCTTATATAGAGAACAAAATAAAGTCTCTTATGCATAGTAAATGTCAACGATATCTGGCTTTGGATAAGACGGAACTAAAGTTGTTGAAAGAAAGATAGGCCTTAAGCTTGTTCCAGCGACATGGGATTTTCCTGTTATGTTAAGAATATCGAAAAACTGACTGGTAGGCATAACTTCCCAGTTTGAAACAATTTATAATCCGGTGCGAAGATACACATAAGACAAGAAGTTATCTAGGCTATCAATCGACAAGCAGTCATGAACACGACAAGTTCATTCACGTGTCGCAGACCGTTTAAGTCTTTAAGACATGATCTTAGGTTAACTGAACGTACAGAAAATGCCTGCAATCGTTGCCCAACTCATGATATGGGAGAAAATCGCAGAACGTTGATCTCTGATGTAGATTTAACATCAGACTCACATTAATTCGTCTTCCAGCGTTCTGTCGAATGGCTTATTGCACTTGCTGTAGAAGCAGTTATAGCTACAAGCAGACTCTTTTCCAGGTATAGGATCGAAAGTATCGCAAGCATTTGGATTAGGGGGAGGATGCCTCACCTCGCCACAATATGCATGCACCGTCATAATATTCGGTTCGGGATGTTCTACAAGACCAAAAAATGTTATCCTGAAATATTCAAAATGTTTATCAACTGATCCAGGCAGAACAATGTTAACATAGCGCTCGTTTAGTTCCTGAGAACGTATGCCTACATCTAATCACACACACAATTGCATTGCAAGTATTACCTACACCGCATAATTGTTGCCTTTTGTAGTTGTTGCTGTTGTTGTTTATTGAACAAACACATAGTTAACTTTTTGATTTACAACGTAATGAGTAGCTTGCTAATGGCGTGTCAATTTTTGTCAAAATTTGCATCACTGCAAAATAGCTGTGACTTTACTAAAACCGACTGCAAGATTTGGGTGCCGGCTAGTTTGAAGCCCAACTTTCGTCAACCCATTTCCTGCTTTCGTGTCAGCATTTCTCCCGTCTCTATGCTTTTGCTATAGACATTCTAATCCTAAGGCTATGCCATGCCTTTTTGCGACGTTCGCTTCGAAAGGGGGTCGGTTGGACACGCTGGATTTAGCGCTTGGCTTTGGATATCATATCCTGCGATACACCATTTGATTCAGCATCCATGTCCACACAAAAGGGTGCATCTAGCTTTAAAATCTATGATTTGCATCTCGAAGTTATACAGATTTGAACACGTGTACCCGTATAGACAGCGGCGGATCTAGAAATTTACTAAGGGGGGCCCAAAAATTTCGCAACTCATCAGTGGCATAGCTATAGGGTCTTTTGCGCCCGGGGACAATTCCGAAATTTGCGCCCCCTATCCTCCAAAAAACCTGATGACCTTTTTCTTAGTCATCGCCTACATAAATAAGGCACCAACCCACACACTTTCATTCAGTGTATCATAAGTAGTAAATGTAGGCTACACAAACCCAATACTGACTAGATTGATTATAAGGAAGAATAATGACAACTTCATTATCAATAAAACTGATTTACTGTTGGAGTCAAATATAATTATACATTACTTTCAATCGATGGCCACACTCCAAACAGTGGCAATGCAGGGGACGGACAAATATGGACGGACAATTGCATGATTTTGATGATGAAGACAAGACTTGTAAAAGCAATGTTCTTCCCAGCGGTACTGTATGGATGTGAGACATGGACACATGCAATTGGACTGTAAAGGAAAATCGAGGCATGTGAAATTTATATTTTGAGGAAGATGTTGAGGGTATCATGGACCGAGACAGAACGGGTGTATACTACAAGAGATAGGACACGTTAGAGGAAATATTTCACTGGTACATAGAGCGGCAACGCAGAAGATGACATTGTTTAGACATGTGATACATGCAAATGGTCTGGAAAAGGAGATGATGCTGGCATATGGTGAAGGAAGAGTATGCCCGAGGAAGAGATTGATTGAAGAAATGTACGTGATAACGAGAAAATGAAAATGAACATGGCACAACCGAGCGATGCTGCGATAACTCGACATTCGTTGAGAAGGGTGACCATAACAGTGCTAAGATTCTACGAATTGGTGGTACAAGGTGAATACTTCATACATGGCACCTCTTCAATACACATACTGCAACTTGGATGATGAGTCGGTGTTAATAAAATTATTTAAAAGAGTTTCATTTAACCAAAGCCTTATTAGCATAGATAAAGCTTTCCGCAACATTCTTTTGAAGCTTATGGAAATTAAACCTCTATCTTACGCTCTGTGTCACTGAGTTTTACCGTCCAGGCCAGCTTCCAGACTTCCAGAAATGTAATCATGCTAATCATACTTTAATATCTGTGAACATAATCTTCAGTTACACTTTCCTGTAACACATTGCTAGGTCATTTCTGAACTTAACTTAAATATTCAATTGCCGCACTGATATACATTCAGTTCAGTTGTGTGTCTTTCACACCTCATATACAGCACTATTCATGAAAATTACTGTCTATACCTGCTTTCTTCTGTTTGAATTGTGGGAGTTCGGTTTCATCTGACACAGACGGTTCAATTGTGTCGTCGTCACAGCTACCTATTGCCAGATATAGTTATTTACATTTATTAGGATGAATCATATATTAATAAGACAACAATAACCTTCAGATATCAAACATTTTAGGTCACATAAAGAAACAGATAGACGTCCGCACATAGACTCAGTGAAAGAATAAGTCAGGCGTCAGAGACACTTCAACAGAGAGACAAGTCTTACTAACCATATAGAACATATGGCACAGCAAATATCTTTGTGCTTCAGTAAAAAAATTTAAGAAGCAATTACAAACTTATACAAATCAATAATATTACAGCAAGGCAGGATAAAAGGCATTTTAAACTTAAACTTATGCAAGAACTCTTGAAGACATTAATGACTTAATATTGTAATAACCATAGAATGCCATATAACAGAGTTAACATACCTGTGGATTGTTGAAGTACACCTGATCCAATATTGGACACCCCTACACAAAATCAAATGGACAGCATACAGAACAAAGAAATGACATTATTAAAATAATCGGTTTCCTCAAACAATGAAATATTGGGTGCATATTTTATAATACCTAACTGTCATTTTTACACCTATGTGTAAGGAACGATTGCTATTGATTTGAAAGAACACGTGAATGGTTTAACACGTTAATCTGTTGCGTCAAGCATGATGTTTTGTAACCTGGTTTTGATGTCATATCATTTGCAGGTGGTCTTCCGCTTTCAACGTCTTCATCATTTTCATCATCAGTTTCATCCACTTCTGGTGAAATATCTGTAACATACATACACAAGTTTGTTATAACTGTACAATCCCAATTCTTTATTAGGAATGTTATAGCTTGTTAAAGGTTAATCTTCACTACACGGCACCGTTCTGCTCTATACGTGTCTATCGTATTTGAAACGTCATTTCGTTTTTTCCTTTTTCTCTATTTGCAAACCAGTGGAAATTTACAATGTAGCAGAAGAGACGGTAATCAGAAATTTATATTTAGTGATTTGCGTCATGTCATAACATAGCAGTCACTGCCCTCAAAGAGTAGGGTCCAAACTGTGTCAACACAGTCACACTATTAAGCATATTAAAATAATAGAGGTTTGCTGTCAGTCACAATGCATCATGAAGGAAGGCTTACAACTTGGACATGGCAGTTTCATACTTTTCCAAATAATTCAATGAGTGCCATCAGTAAATCCTAGTTCTTGAATAGAGACAGAGGCATAAGACCATAACTTGGACGCCGTAATTATACTTTATATATGAGCTAGTATTTACAAGGTAGCAATTAGTAGCACAAGAAAACATTCATATATACATTGTACAGAATATTTTCTCATTACTTTACATTTAATTTCAAATTAGCATAGCCTACAAATTGTGACAGCTATGAGGGTTTGCAAAAATACAAAGTTGTCTTTGTAACTACAAATGAAACTTTTCTTTAAGTCTGCGTGATATTTAATTTACAAAAAGGAGAAATAACAGCAGTGTATGAATCACCTGAAATTTGAATTTCATCCAGAGACTTCCCAGCAAATTTTGATATCTCGCCTGTATCGACTGCCATCAGCAGGCAACTGATTTTTGTCATTTCTATCGTCGCATCTTGCTGACGGTAGACGTCTTCTAATATCTTCACATCGTGTCCCAGGTGATTCGCTAACCATTTCAACTCTCCCGGAGAGAGTGATACAATCTACATTACAGAAGACTATGAGCTGAAGGAAATTGTCTAGTAAGTTGACAGCATAACAGCCCAATTTATAGACTATTGATTACATTGTTGAAGTCAAAATATCCACCAAACAACAGATAATAGGCATAAATCAAGGAATGAATGAATGTAAGGACCCCAATGTATGTTGTCTAAGTAAAAACAAGTGACAAGTGTCACTTACTACAGAACTGCATCTGACACAACTGCATCTCTGTGTCTGCCCCTTCACGTCATATATCTTTGTAAAACTGCATAACAGTAGATAGAGTATGTACTATGTAGCTGTGTTCCGAAGGTGAGATTGGCCATTATAGGCATCATACACTTATTATTTGACTTGTTAAAATTGTACAGTTACACTATCTACAGATTTAAGATCTTTGACATAAATTGGAAAGCAAGAGAAAATTTGAAATTTACCTGTGACACGGTGGCAACATACTTGTGAAGGCATGTTGAATGGATCAATTCCGGCTGCTTAACCTTGGCTGCTTCCGCCACTTCTTTCATGACTATTTGTTTCGGGAATGCCGCATTCCTCTCTTGGCCACCAGCAACTCCATGGTGTGGCGACATTTGGTGGCAGAACGAGTGGAACCCGACGTCCGAGGTGGACCAAACCCTTGTGTTGCTTCAAAAAGTCAGAGTTTATTCGAGAATGTGTTACCGGAAATAAAAAAGGAGGTGATCGAACATTGCAATGTGCTTCTTAGTCGAAGAATTCACCACCATTAAGGCGAGCAACGGGAACAGCAGTTCCTGACCAGGCATATAGCCATAAAATAGTCTAGAGCGAACATTAGTAATCCGATGTAGCAATGTTGAAAGAGAAATGTAGTCTGATGGCAGACTAAATAGCACTTCGCTCTATCTTTACATTAAAGAACTCTTAACCTTTATAACATATCCAAGCAACAATATACCGTAACCACAGGAAGTTACATTTTTAAACTGTTGTAATGAAGTGCATTCACTTATATTCAATAGTCGTTAATCGTAAAATGCACATGCACAATTTACCAATCATTATGGATCTTACAGCTACAGGAAAAAGCTTAAGCAATATTCATGAAAGAGTCTGCACTAACGTCTTTTACAGTAATATTGATGTCTAGAGCCACAGTTTAAACTTACCGTCGCAGAAGCTTTTTCTCCAAAGGCTTCAGAGACTTTGAGTTCATCATTTGCCACAGCTTGCCTCCTCGGACGGTTAGTGAATGACCTGAGATGCAGTCTCACTGTTTCTCCTCCTCTCCTTTTATTGAACACCAACACCCGAGTATAAACAATATCCAGCAATTGCCTCCAAAGGCTGTATGTGGGAGTCTTCTTTAAGGTTTCACCAAGAACAGCCATGGACTTCTCTTGGTACTTTTTCAACAGAATGAGATCTGACGTCACAGGTATATAATCCGGAATGTTGTAACGCCTTGCCTTCAAAGTCGCTGTTGATCCAGATGCAATTCTATTGGTCCACTCAGCATTGTGAAGTCTCAAATAAGCGTTTGCCTCTTGTTCCATCACCTTGTCGCCATTTCTAATGGCAATCCCCTCCTTCAGGTTGGCACATTTGATCAAATTGTGCATGATGGCCCAGTGTCCGACCGAGGCTTGGTACGTCAAATAGTGGACGACCGGAAATCTCATCTAAATTCCTGTCACACAGTCTTTCTATGGCCTCAACGACAGCATCAAAGTTGCGTCCACGTAGACACGGGTCTAAAGTTGTTGTTTCATTTTCAGTGGTCTGCTCCAAACGAACTTCCAGCAGCAAACGGGCCAGCTGGTGCATCTGTTGAGCAGTGTCATTAACCCGTAGTGGACCTAGCTTCCCATATTGGGAGGCACCTAGTCGCATTATCAGCATGTCACTCTGTGTACGACGTCCGATCTGGTTGTAATTCATGTGACTTAGGATATCTTCCTGGAAATCTTTTGTCACTGGAATTTTGTCAGAATTGACAGCTCCTTCCAGCAACATTCTTGATGTAGCTGTAGGCCTAACCGAAGTTCGCTTTCTGGTTTGACTTTCAGTTGCAGAATTTTCTTCTTTACATTTACATCTTTATACATGACGCCACAGGTCACGCGTCAAAAAGAAACAATGACAGTGTTGACACGGCAGATAATCTTCGGCCTTGTGCTCTTTCTTAGACGATCATCTTTTTACAATTAAGGTTCCCTCTTGTCGACTTTTCACAGAAGTATTATGCTTGAAATGTCCGTCACGTGCTGGTTTAGAAAACCCCTTCCGGCATTCATCTTTCTATGACAGTGCTAGAAGCTTGGCCACTTCTGGCTCACTGCTGTGTACCTTTTCAAGATGTCTTCTCAACTTTCCATGGAGTAATCTTTCACAAAATGTGCTTGCAACTACTTCGTCATATTTTCTGACGTTCCCTTTCTTCTTTGAGAGGCCAACTAATATCTTGGCTGGCAATTTTTCATTGACTTGATTCTAATCCCCTAAAATACAATATTCGTCAATGTTAATAGGGTGTTCAGGATTAACAGCATATTTAAGTGGAGGCGCGATATAGTCTGGATCTGTGATGACAGCTTGGTAATGTCGGTTTAGCGTATCGCTTGTAACACCTCCAATCACCGCTGGACAAGTAACATCACCACCTCGAAGCCGTCGAACTTCTGCCCATAGTTGGCGTGAGCCTCGTACAAGATCTTGGAAGGTGCCAGCATTGGCTTTGGCAATACAGGCGTTTATCTTAGTGGCAAGAGCGTTCGCAGCCTCAACTTTGCCTCTACGTAGAAAAGTATTTCTATGACGTAGTAGCAACTTCAAGTGACGAGTCATGTAAGGTGGATCCTTCTTTTTGATTGTCATCTTTCTGAAGGAAACAAATCGGTTAAGCGTTACGTCAATGAAAGCATAAAAGTCGGTAAACGCTTGTTCAGCATTGGGGTTTTCGGTGATGAAATTCCACGATTGACTCAGCATGAAGGCATGTAGTGATGCAAGATTGCTAGGAGTCCTGAGCCGAAAGTTACGGACTTCACGGTCGTCAGCCAGCGGAAGTTGTTCAGCATCTGAGTTGGCAAGAACTGCATCATGTTTGGTATTAATTGAAGACTTTGTTGCACAACATCTTCCATACATTGGCTCTGAGATATATGCGGTCTAGGGAGTGACCGAGATGGGCAGGGCCAGCAAACTCGGCATAGAGACACAATCCAGAGACCCAATCCAAGGATAGCTGGTTGAAGTCCCCAGCTAGAATGATGTAGGGGTTTGACGGAATGGTGTCATCATCTCAAAGGATGAACAAACAATCCAAAACAAAACCAGAATGTCTTCTATAGCAAGAGCCATCCACATGAAATGGAAGCTCCAGAAGCACTCCTCCTCCTCCTCCTCCTGTTACTTGCAGATAGGTGACTCTTATTACTGGGGTAACAATAATGCCTCCACCACCTATCTCTTGGGGCTACATGACAGAGGGCAGCCAAGTCAAAGAATACACAATGCTGCTCCTCCGGAAGTCTTGTCATGTAAAAAGTTCTGCTCACACAAAAGACCTGGTCGACATCCCTACCCTCTTCCTCCCTCGCTTAAGCCAACAGACACATTGTCCGACTGCAGGGTACAAGGCATTGCTAAGACTTCTTCAATCACAGCAGGTGACATACATAAATCCAAAGTTCAAAGGCATCTCGAAAAGCAAATTAACCAGTCAGTAATAATTACCCATAGGCTAATACCTGTCCTGCTTAACAAGAGCAAGGGATTGTGGATTGGAGTGTTTCACCAAACCATAATTCCTCTTCCTCAGCAGAACAAAAATCCATAAACATAATCCCTGTTACATGCATGTATGTATGTTAGGTTGGGTGGAGCAAGTGGGATAGTCGCCACTTCACGTCCGATGGGTCGCAGGTTCGATTTTCACCCAATTCGCTGCGCAAGGACCTTGGGCAAGTAATTCACTCACAGTTGCTCAAGGCGCATCGGCGTGTAAACTCCAACAGACCTGCGGGCTGTGCTGTAGTCGAGGCAGCCTCTGAATAATAGTGTATGTATGTGTGTACATCAACTCTTCAAGGTCCCTATGCAGCAGCTTGGCTGGGAATAGAACCCACAACATGATGACAACACTTACGATAAAACTGGTATTACAAAAAAATAATTTGCATCATTTGATTGAAGCTTGTTTGCAGGTATCTCTGATAGTGGCGGATCCAGGATTTCTTGTACGGGAGGGCAAGAGTCGATTTTCAGTGGCGCCACATTCTTGCTAGGACAGAAATGGCAATTAACTCTAAATTTCAATGGGAACTTGAAATGATGTCATGAAGACTCATGATGTATGGCAGTCTATAAATTACTACAAACTATTTTATACCAAAAATTTTAACGTGACCGTAGTGACAAAATGCGACAACATAAATGCATAGGCCTAATTATGCCTATGTACGTCGGACCTCAATTAAGTGTGCTATGTATCTTGTATATAGGCACCATAATAATTAATCTAAATAATTACTAATTTAAGCAAAGGTTGTTTAGACCTACTTAAAAACGTGAAATGATTTCATAAAATACGAAATAGTTTTCATGTCATTTCAGTTTTATCGAACAAGTGTCTGGGCGTAGAGTTGTAGGCTTACATATGGCCAATCCGAAAGTCACTTTAGCTGGATATAGAAAAGCGCCATGTGTGATTTGGGTTAAGATACCGTCTGCATTTATAAATTTACAAATTCTTGGAAGTGAGCAAAACCAGTTGAATAATAACATATAGCCGACTGACAAGATTCAAAACAACCAAACATGGGCCATGCCAAGACTGTTTTGGAAGACCACAGCGACCAGAGAATCTGGTCTAGGGGGCGCTACAACAAGACCAGAACAAGCTGGGAATAAATACCAATTATAGACAATATTGTTAATTTATTTGGTCTGATCGTTTTAAATCAGTTGGCCTAATCACATAAGATTTGAGCTGAATCATTATGTGATAAAAAGTCAAAACCAACGACCAACGTATTAATTTCCTAATAAATTTAGCAATCTTCTAGCAAGCAGTAGCCTCAGCAGCAATTAACTTTAAATTATTATCTAAACCAGAACTTAACTAAGTTGATTATTGAAAAATCCGAAATACAGGCCTACCCAAAACAAAACCCAAATCAAAACAGGAAGGAAGAGAACTTACTGTCAAGGACAAGAAGCAGATGATCGTTAATTTACGACATCTGGCTTAAAATATATAATTTATTAGACACAGTGGTGTAGCTATGGTCTTCTGCGCCCATGCAGAGACCAACCACAAAATGTGTGCACTTTCCAGCTCAGGAATTTCGATTGCCTATTTGAGTCATTCGTCACATTTTTCTGTTTTTCACTTGTAATTTTCTTTCACTGATTTTACGCCCTCTTAACCTGCGCCTGCGCCCTCGCAATTACGCCATTTTTGTGGGTCGGTGGTCGTAATTTCTAGTTTTCAACCGATAATTTTTTTTTTCATCACTCATTTTTGCGCCATCCTTACACTGCGCCCGGGGACATCTGTTCCCCCGCCCCTCGAATGCCAAAATGAAATATTCAAGATCTGAAAGTAGAAGCACGTATGTACAACCTCTGACTTTGAGTGGAAGCCTATCTGGCCCTCTCATGCCAATGCCGTAATTGCCAGGATTGAGTGGTATTTAATCTGCTATTTTGCAAAAAATATTGTCCAGTTACAAGAATAGCCATTGCTATATATCTACATTAAGTCATAAGAATCTTGCTTTAGTGCATATGTCCAAAGTGACTAATCAGATGGAGAGTTGGGCTGAGACTGACATGTCTGTACTAGTGGGTTCTATTCCCAGCCAAGCTGCTGCATAGGGACTTTGAAGTTGGGCTCTACCAGGGTTGTTTTAATAATGTCCCAATTTTAGTTTTAGTTTTGAATATTTGGACTCAATTTTCGTTTCAGTTATAATTGCTTCCGAATATTAGTTTTAGTTTTCGTTTTAGTTTTTGATGGTGAATTTTTATTTCAGTGTTAGTTTTATTAAGTGAATTTTCGTTTCAAGTTTTAGTTTTAGTAAGTCAACTTTCGTATTAGTTAGTCAATTTTCATTTTAGTTTTAGCAAGTCTTATTTTCGCTTTAGTTTTAGAAAGATAGTTTCATTTAGGTTTAGCATCAATTTGATTGAACATAAAATTTAATTATAAACAAATAAGTCATAGTTTCAGTATTCAATGCTTAACGTTAAAATTCAACAGCACATTGTTCAGAGGAGAGTACGCCTATAAATATATATGACAAATTGTGCTTCAAAAGCACTTTTCTCTCTCCAAAGTTTTAAGAGAGCTCTTGCATGGTTCCAGTCTTACTTGTCTTCTAGCTCCTTCTCTGTCAAAGCCTCAAGCCATGCTCACAATCCCTTCTGCTGTCTTGTGGTGTCCTCAAGGGGGCCCATCCTGGGTCCACACCTCTTCATCCTAATTTTAACCTGTCAACCTGCATTCATTCTAAACTAAAGTCCCATCTTTTCACACACTCAGGTTGAAAACTTGACTGCTGAATATCCTGACTCCTCTATCTACATGGGTAGGCTACTTTGGGTAGTGCACGATTAGGCTAAGCCTACTCTAATTTTAGGCTCCTAATTCAAATCGTATAAAATAGGAATGGATTTGTTGTAAAGCAATTAAACACAGAATTGAAACAATTTCAATAATTAACATTGCAATAATTTTGTCAGACGAGATAGGCCTAACGATGCCTTGATGACTTGCAGTCAACGAGGTAATAGAAGAACTGTGGCAGTAGATTGAGTAGAACCATCATTAGGCCTATTAATGCTATGGCCTATTATATAGTGGATCATAATAGCTTCCAGTAGAATTAAAATATCGCTGTATATTTGCTATTGGATGACCAAAAATTGATATAGCGCACGAATAGGTCTTATTCAATGTTAATTTCAAAATTCATTAAACATTTTTTAAAGCATTACTTTGCGTTCAGCTGGACCCACCCACCACTGTAACGTTTCGTAGAGTTCCCAAGGACGTAATTATGCAATGACTCCTTAGTATGCTGCATATCGTCTTTAGAATGGTAATAGAAGCTACAGCTGTTTTTACTTTGTACTCTTTGACATTGATATATATTAGAATCTCATTTTCGTGTCCACATGTGTTTTATTCAATGCTTGTGAAAGCCTTTCATAATTAATTTTGCTTCAAAGTGAAGATAAATAAATGTTGAAATATATTTGCATTGGAAACCCACGTGTTTAAGGTCTATGAACCACGATGATGATGATTAAAGCTTGAGTTAGCAGTCAGACATTTTGAGGGGCCCCAAAGATAACATCAAAATAACTTTCTGGCTTATAAATCAAGGTGCAACTCTAATACATATAATTGTATATAAATTCATTAATTTTATAAAATTATTTTTCTGCAATATTGTAGATAACAATCCAGAAATTCCGAATGTTCAACCGCTATTCATTACTGTTGATCCAGTTAGGGACAGTGTTTCTGCTGTTGCCACTTACATCAAAGGTTTACTACGAAGTCCTTATTTACTCTAACTCTCCAGCTGAGCTTTGTGCTGCAGTGTCTTGTGTAACAGTTTGCTTAAAATCTTGAGTAAAATTAATATTGATATTTTCAACAAGTTGAGTTTTATATTCTTCTGAAAGTTTTCTAGTTGCTTTATGCTGCAGTGTGCTTATGTAACAGTTTACTGTTTCACTGGAATGCCATTATAGGGAATAGACCACCATAAATGATTTTGCTAAATATTCTCTCTTCTTGGAAATGAACGTAAAATCTACAGGAAGTAAGCTTATGTTGCTCAAGTTTAAATTAAAATTGTTGCAGGTGCTATATGCTTGCTTCCCCGTGATCATCAGGTTTTTCTATGGTCTCCTCAAGGACTTTCCTTTATGATTGGGTAGAGATTTTGATGAGGCACTATGTACGTTTTCTTTATTAATTTATTGATATTAAATTCAAACTTCATGTGCAATTAGCTATTGTGCAAATATTAGTTTAATTGTAATATGAGATTTGTTTTGATTTAGAATTCTCTTCAAAAATAATTGGTTTCACTGGTTCCGTGGAGCAGGTCGCTAAAGCAGCCAAGGCCTACCGTGTCTACTTCAGTCAGGGGCCAAAGGACAGCGATGAAGACTACATTGTATGCTATTTGTAGGATCCATTCTTCTTACACTGTTTCTTTTCTGTGCAGTTCACTCGCTGAAGTTTATTCTGTTTATAACAATTCATCAGCCTAATTTGCAAGGATCATTTATTCTATACTTCGATTCATTGTTTATTGAACTATTTTGTTTTAGTCTGAAATATTGCTTTTATTTTTCTAGTTTGTTTCTTTTGTCGGCAGTTCGACGTTCATCGTGTAATTATTCCTTAAAATATTGCCAGACTTTCACTGAATATTTTGTTTAATTTTCTTTTAGTAGACAGCAGACGTTTATTCAGCAATGGACTTTTATCTCACCACAAAAAGTCATTAGAAGTGTTTATATTTAAAAACTCAACAGGAAGCAGTTGAGATCAATTATAGCATCAAACTGCCAAGTTTCCATAAGCAGCCCAGTGTGATATTGATTATATTCTTTACCATTTCATTTGATTACTGTTGGAAGTTTGCCGATTGTGGCTGCTTTAGGAGTTTGTGTATTTATGGTTTTGTTTTGTTTTTGTTTAGGTTATTTGATGGCGAGTTTTGCTGTTTTTCGTTTTCTGTAGGTCGATCACACAATAATAACGTACCTCATAGATCCAAATGGAAACTTTGTTGATTTCTATGGACAGAACAAGAGTGCGGAAGAGATCAGCAACAGCATCTATCTCCACATGATGAAATTCAAGCAATTGTATAAGTAGCTGCTTTCTGGACATAACTAAACACTAGGAAAGTATTTGATCTGTTTTCTGTCGATAGGAGGAAACAGGGAATGTGTAAAACTGTAAGCAATGTCGTACTTATGAAGACTTGCAAAGTGAGTGTGTAATGATTTTTAGCACCGTCAGGATTGGTGCCATGTACATGTCAAAATTATGTACCAGTTCTTGATTTATTTGGTTCATGAGAAAAATTGGGACAAATATTTACATTGGAATAATGTATTAATTTCTATAATGCAGGCTGTCAAATAATGGTACCTATGTATTCTAAGCATTATTACAAATAATATCCCAATAGTGAACAGAAGAATTAATTGTGTGTGATCTACTCTAGTGTGGTATAGCCACAGTATTTGAAATGCATTGGTTTCATTTTCTCAATCGTTCGAGTCCTCGTGACCTTGGTCTGCACTAAAAATACAAAGTTATTCAAGTTGACTCATTTAATCTATAGAAAATAAGTAAATTGTAAAGTTATTATGCACATCGTTTCTGAGTCGTTCAGCTGATTGGTGATAATTTTGAGTCAAGCTGATGGACTTTATTGCCTTTGGCAAGTTTTATGACCTGGAATGTTGAGGGAGTTCCGTGTTCTCCCATATATAGCTAAGGATTAACTTCTCCAGTAACTGAATTCCAGAGTTGAGATGCTGATATGAAGATGCTGGGAATAGCTGTTGTTAAAACCATGTCGTTATTTGCATTATGCTGCAGATTGGAAGTTCACATTGATTGTGCTCACTCTCTGCTGATCTGCTTCTGCGCTGTACATTGACAGTTGTCGGTTAGAAGTGTTGGCACCATTTCTCTATAACAAGCACGGTTGAAGTACATGGAATTATGATTTAGTGCAATTTGATTGCCTTAGTCAGAAGTTGCATATATAGGGCAGACTTCGTGCAGTTTGTTGAAAGCCTTACTCTCATATACCTACCACATCAATAAAGTCGCTTTCAGTGCCTCGTCAAAATTCAATTCTAGGCACCATAAATAGTAACCAATGTCAACTCGAGGACACATGTGTAAAAGGTTGTCTGATAAGTAACTGCAGAATAACATTTTGTTGCGTAAAAGAGTGAAGAGGTTGAATTGTCAGTCACTCACCAAGGTCTCGTCTATCCTCGCATAAACCCGACGTTTATTCATCGCCTGCAAACAATTGATATCTGACATTTATATTTTGACTGAAATCTGCATGAAGGTCATTTTATTAGCTATCGATTTGATTACAGAGGTAATACCAGTCTTGTTGTCCTCGTCTTGAAGTCTTGGTCTCGAGTGGGCTCAAGTTGATTTTTAAGTCTTTGTCTTGATGCCAAAAGTCTTGGTCTTGAGTTACCAAGACTTTTAAAAGTTTTACGAGGACCACTGAAGGAAAGTGTCGCCCATGAGGCTGCCATTTGTCAGGCATTTGAAATAGGCTACATTTCGTGACAGATTTTGAGAATTTCCTGGAGTCTGTTGTGTTGTTTTGTTTTAATCAAAGGAAGTGATTGTTTTATTTTTCATTAAAACACTGGCTTGACAATTTTTGTCATGTGTGGGTACAAATGATTATCAAAGTCTTGGGTGGTCTTGAGACTAAAAGTCTTGGTCTTGTGGTTCAAATTCTTGGTCTTGAGGTTCGAAGTCTTGGTCTTGAGGTTCGAAGTCTTGGTCTTGAGGTTCGAAGTCTTGGTCTTGAGGTTGAAGGTCTTGCTTGGTCTTGAGGTTTTAGGTAAGTAAGTAAAATAGTTAGTAAGTAAAATATTAAAATCTATGAACTTCAGTTCATTGTCAAATGATGATGCTGAGACTTTGTGAGTTAAAAGTCATAGACCTCGTTTTCCGTCCTAGGTCGAATACTTGCCACAAAGTAGACGTAGATGAAGAAGCAGACGTGGTAAATGAAGTATACGGACGCAAGTACAATCAGTACTGCTCTGTCCACTTTCTTAGCAAGCGGTAGGTCATAGCTGAGCAGAGGAACAATTGCATGCCACGTACAAACGCAGCAGAGCATCGCCATCGACGATAAGACGTACAAGTCCTACAAAACGTAATAGACCTACATAATTATGTAGACCGTAGAGCCTCATACAGTAAAACACACCAACGGAACGGAAAGATTATTGTGTGATATGTTCACCTAATGTGTAGACAGTTTGTCTAAGCCTACATTTATGTTGCCTAGAGTTTATCACATCTTGGGAACAGAAATACTAGCTCTGCTTTAGTGACGGATTTAGACATAATTTAAAAGCTTAAATCCATGGCTTGTAAGACTCAAGACCTGACAATCCGCGCCATTCGGTCATGACCTGAAATAATTTAAAGGCACAGAATCAAGTTTTGTTTTGTGAGACAATAGGTCTAATTAATGGTGTAGTTTTCTACCATTGACACTCCAAACTTTATACAGCTTAGGACAGCACCAGGTCTGGTTGAAAAGGCCCATATACAGGGTGACCCAAAAAAGTGAGAACGGCCAGGTTGTCTTTCTAATATTTTGGTCAAAAGTAAGAATTTTCGAATAAAATTTTACAGACTTAAAGGCAATTTATATTTACGTAGGCCTACAATCCCCAATTTCACGAAAATATTTCACACAGAACAAAAGTTATTCAACTTTCAGTGACGTCACCCACTGT